>PVKN010025913.1:0-13978 GCA_004027915.1 Capromys pilorides
CTCCCTCCCTCCCTCCCTACCTCCTCTGTCCTTCCATTCCCTTCTGTTTTCTGGTTCTGAAAACCACACCAGGGTTTCTCACAAGGCCCAATTCACTGAATTTTTCTATTTATTTTTTGTTGCATCCCAAATGCTAAGAATATGGACTTCTATTAAAAACGTTTGTCCTCTCCCACAGAGGCAGCCCTCGAGCTAATAAAGCCGAGCACAACTAGGTACAGGTACATTAAGGGAAGGCAGGGGGCCCAGCAGGGGCGCAGGTGCCCTCCCTGCGCCGCCAGCTCCTGTGAGGCGGGCAGCCGCTACGTGCTGCCAGCTCGGACTCCTAAACATTAAAAAGCCTCACTGTCCTTTGCTGTGATCACACAGCCAGCAAAACGCATCTGTGAGCTTCGCTTATGCCACGCCAGGCCGCCGACCAGAGCTGGGTCTGCAGCTCTCTGCTGTCTGAGAGGAGGCTGGAGTCGGCTTCGTGGGGCTGGGGCAGGCTCGGGGGGCTGCGCTCGCTTCCCACTCCCTGCAGCTTAGGACTCTGTGTTGTCCCCAGGGGTGGAGGACAAAGAGAGAGCCTGTGCTGGTCACCCAGCTCAGACCTTGTTCTAGACACGTTCCCATCTTCTCGAGAAACTTCGGGCCGCATCTTCAGGACATAAACTGTGTAAAAATAGCCATCAGGACACCGAGAAACGAGAAGAGAGTTCCAATGGAAATGTTTAAAGTGCGTGTGCTTTAGACAGTTCATCTGGCGGGGGCCAGGGCGGCCTGTAACGTCAAGAAAAACAGGACCCTGAAATAAGCCAGTCCCTCGGCTCACTGGCGGTGCGGCTCTGAGGCGCAGAGAGATAATCCAGGGCCCTCCTGTCAGGCGCCTGCCTCCTTCCGGCTTTGCGGGCCAGGCCGCAGGTACCTGGGTGCCGAGAGGCCGCTGTGTCCAGCCTGGCTCTGCTCAATGAGCGTGCTGGCCCTGCTCCCTGGGGACGGGCTCTGGGCACCTCCGTCTTCGTCAGGAAAGTCTCTGTGTATGTCTGTGTTTGCCTCTGTGTTTGTTTATTTGTTTGCATTTTTTTAAAAAAGTATGTCTCAGGGTCTCACTCCGCAGCTCAGACTCACAGTTGTCCTCCTGCTTTCAAACTTCCCAGCGGGCAGCTGCCACCACACCTGGACTCAGTCGCTGGCTCAGCGCGCCCGGGGGTGGGGCCGGAGCAGCATGTGGCACCACGGATCTAAGCCCAGGCCTGTGTTGGCCTAAGCGGGCACTTGGTCTGCTGAACTATCTCACCTGCCCTTGTATGGATGTCTGCAAGTCTGTATGTCTCTCTGTGTTTGTATATGTGTGTTCGTATGCTTGTGTGTTTGTGTACATTTATACTTCTGTGTGTCTGAATGCACGTATGTTTGTATGTCTTCATTTCTGTGTGTGTTTGTGTGTCTCTATTTGTGACTGTGTTTGTGTGTGTGTATGTGCGTATGCAAGTGGCACTGGGGGGTGAATCCAGGCCCTGCGTGTGTGTGTGGGGGGGGTGAATGCCGCACCCCGAGCTCTGCCGCACACTGAGCTCTGCCGCACCCCGTCTCCTGATTCAGCGGCACCGACTGCGCGCTTTGCCTGGGAAGCTGCCCTTTCACGGCCAGCTCCTAACGCCCTTGCCCTTGCCGTTGGCCATTGGACCCAACGTGGTTCTTCTTTCAAAAAAAGCATTTGGCCATGGGAGTGGTTTCAGATCCCTGCTCTCCTGATTGCGCCTGAGGCTTCTGGGAGTGCTGCTGCGGGGCTCGGCCTCCTCTCAACCTCCGCGGTGAAGCCAAGGACTGAAGGCTACAGACTGGGCGCTTCGGGCGGGCTCTGCCGCGCCGGGTTTGCCAAGGGCGCGCCTGGCTTTCCAAGGCTTTCTTTCTCAGAAGCGGCCACTTCCTGTTGTGTGTTCGTCGGGTGTTGCTGGGGCTTAGCATTGGCCCGCACTAGGCTGATGTCCGTTTCTGTCCGACGGTCCGTCTGTGAGCAGCTGAGCTATCCGCTCTGTCTGCATTCGCACGCGGTTTGGGGAGTGCTCTGTGCCAGCGGAAAGGACGGTGACTTTTAGGAGCCCTAAATGCACAATATTAGGACGCCTGCTTGTAGAAAAGTTCAGGAATATTGAACTGAAACCCTAGCTGAGAGCATTTAGCGGTGAATACAGTGCTAAGGGGAGAACAAGCGGTTTGGGAAGAAATGGCAAGGAGCACTCACGGAAGCCCCAGGCACCCCAGTTTGCGTAGAGAAGAGAGAGCAAGTCCGTTACAGAGAAGAAGCTGTCTTCTTCTGACACATGGCAGGGGGACGTCATGACTTTCAGAAATAAAACCAGTGGTGCTGTCCGCAATGTCATCTACTGGAGCGAGGCTGCCCGGCTGGGTGTCACAGTGGAGGGCACGGCGATGACATCGGGGTATAGTGGCTTTGGCTGCTATAGAGGCGGAAGCTTCCCAGTGCTGAGGAGGGCACTGTAGAGAGCCTGCAGGACTGGGCACAGTGCACTGCCTGGAGGCCTGGCACTCTCTTAGGGCAGGGGCTGGTGGCCCTGGGGACCACCTCTTCTCCATGTCTCTGGAGGAGCCAGTGTCACTGTAGTGAGGCTGATGATGTGAGAGAAAGGCGCAGGGCTTCAGGGCCAGCAGCAGGGGCTGGACATAGAGCCAAGCTGCTCCTGACCCGACAGTGCTGCGGGTGTCTTGTGCAGGTCAGGGCTGCAGGGCCACTTGGGGCTGTGTCACTCCAAGGTGACGCAGAGAAGAGAGGGACAGGAGTGGCCAGGGTTGGTTCAGGAGGGCGCCGGTGTCTGCACATCTGCAGCATTGAGGGCAGTGCAGCGTGGTGGTCGCTGAGGGGCGGGATCAGCCCAGCCAGTGAACTAGGGCAGGAAGGACAGCGCATCTGCAGGCCGGGCAGGACCGGGTCCCCTGCCCGCCCACGTCAGGGGCCCTGCAGGGCATCTTCTCTCCTGCATAGACGAGGTGGCCCTGAATTCAGCCTCTGACTGGGACTGTACCTCAGCAACCTTCTCTGTGGTGGGATCCCCAAGCAACCACTTGGGAAGCAGGGTAGTTTCTCCAGGGCCCGCGGTTCAGCAGGGTTCAGCCCACAGCGCACGAGAACAGCAGCTCAGCTTTAGCTCTTGGCTGCAGGAGCAGAGCTGTTCAGATCTGGCCCAGGGTGCTCGCACCAAAGTGGCCTCAAAGGCATCCACCAACCCCGAGTCCCAGGATTGTGCTAGTGGGCACGGGCCCAGGATGCCCAGCTGGGGCCTAGCGATGGCCAGAGCTGCCAGGGTCCTGATCTCCAGGCTGGCCGGCCTGTCCCTGAGCCAGTGCACAGCCTTCCAGTGAGCTACAGCCCCCGGCAAGTGAGAGAGGAGGAGGCAGAGGCGGCAATCCCGCTGGCCATGACCGAGGGGGCCTTGTTATGCACCTAGGAAGCTGGACGGGAGGAAGCAGGCTCCTGTCACCTACAGAGGAGCGGCATGACCTGCGTGGGGGCACCTGCAGAAGCACACGGTGAGCGCGAAGGTCGCCTGGAGGCCCACTGCAACATGGTGGGCTCCGAGCCCACCGTGGCCTCTGGATTCCGAGTGTGGCTGTTCTTCTGGGTTGGGAGGGCCTGGCACTGCATCTGGTGGGCACAGCTCTAGCGTGTCTGTGGGCTGGTGGCCGAGCGAGTTGGACCACTCTGTTTATCACCAGCACTCTGGGCACTGCTGCCTGCCAGGTGCCATGGCCCAAGGGTGGCACTAGACTCACAGGGGCAGCAATTCCAGAGCGAAAGTCTAAGTGCCAACAAGCCTCTGGGGGGTAGTGTCCTGGGACAGAGCCTGGAGGGGCCAGAGCTACAAACCCCACCAGAGCAGGCTGGGCGGCACCAGGGGCTTCTCCCAGCATGCCTCCAGCTGTGTCCCGTGTTTATCTGGCTGTTCTGGAGCCCAGCGGTTATGTGGCAGCAGAGTGCCAGTCCTTTCCTTGCCATCCTTGGGATGGCACCAGCCCAGGGCTTGAGGGAAGTTATCAGGGTTACGAAAGAGGACAAAGGTGCCCACGGAATATTTAACAACTCAAAGTGAATGGGCCCAGTCCCTAAATAAGCAAAACTCTAAGGTAGAAACTTGGAAGGAAAAAATTCTCAGAACACGGCAGGGAGCTGCATGAGAAGTTGCTGTGTAAAGGGCTCTAAGGTGCACGCCTGTATCCTAGCACTCGGCATGCTGAGGCCGGAGGGTGGCTGTGAGCGTGAGGCCAGCCTGGGCTCCAAAGTGAGACCCCGTCTCAAAAGAAAATGAACAAAAGATTGCAAGAAAGAGTGAAGAAAAACTACAGGACAAAGGGATGAAGAAATCTCACATCCCACAGACCAGGGGAAAGATTCCCAGCTCCGAAACCCAGCACGCTCGTTCTGTGTGTTCCCTGCAGCACTTCTGGCTTTTATGTCGTGCAGAGGAAGGGACTAGTGGCCTCAGGAGGCTGGGACTAAAATGACAAGGACAATGAGAGGGACCAGGAATCCCACAGCACCTGGGAGGTAGGGTCAGGAACTCCTGATTCCCATGGTAGAGCTATTGTTTTCTGCCTACTGGCTGAGTACAGGGTTAGAGAAGTGGATCCCGGCCACCTTCCCTGTCACAGCCACTTTCCCCTCGGCAAATCCCTTGACCAAGTTCTGCATGAAGTCCGAGTGGGAGTTCACCCCGCACTGGGGCAGGACCCACAGGCCAGACAGTGAGCAGTGGTCGCTCCCTCGAGGTAAGCCCTCCTTCTGCCTCCCCTCCTGCATGGTGGCTGGGAGTGGAGGAGACAGAGCAGCTGGCTGCTGCCCCCCCGCATGGGGAGTCATACATCTGGGACTGCCTCTTAGGGTGCTATGGCGCCGCTATTAGGGTCACTTCCCCATCACGGAGTCCAGGAGGCCTGGCTGCTGCTGGGCATGGCACATGCAGGGCTATGCACAGCACCATCAGCAGCACGGGAGGTCCACAGAGCTGGGGGGTGAGCCCGTCCCAGGACTAGGCCAGTGCTGCAAGGCAGAGCTCTGGATGCATTCAGTGCTCAAAGCCACAACAACAAAACAACAAAACCCAAAAAGCAAAGAAGCCCAGGCTGCAGGATTGGCTGTCTGTTGGTTGGACTTCCTTTCCTAGAGCATGCCAGCAAGGCTGTGCAGTAGAACTCCCTGGTTCCTACAGTCACTCCTGAGGCATCGCCCTGTGTATGGAGGACGAGTGTGCCCCTGGGCACACCCATGTGTAGTCGGTGGTGCCCAAGGCCCACGGCTGGCGTGGCTGCACTCACCCACTCTGCACCTGGCTTCTTAAATTTCAGTGTTCGGCATTTCTCAGAAAGCCCATCTTCTGTGTAGTCTAAGTGCATATGGGTTACTATATTACTTTTTTGGAGTAATTCTGACATCCAAACAAAGTGGAAAGCCTTTGCTGTCACTTTCCTAATGCTATTTTTTCCCTGTCTGTAGTGGAGAGGTTGCATTTTGACAAGTGCTTGGCAGTGAAATCTGACTTTGTTGGTGTAGAAAATATGTGACAATTCGCGACGTACGGACCCTTGAATTTCACATCACTGCGCTGAGAAGCCTGCTCATTGGCACCTTAAAAGCTGTAAGCTGGCATGGGGGGCTGTGGATGCTGCCAGGAGGGTGTTTGTGCTGTGTTCCTTATTTGTTCTTTCCTCCCCATAGTGCTGAGATCCTGCGATGGAGCCCAGAGCCTTGCACACACCAGGCAGGTGCTCGACCCACCAGCTGCAGCCCAGCCTGCGGAGGGGCCCCGAGGGCAGGTGAAGTTTGCTGTGGGAGCTCCCCTGGGTACCTCATAGGAGAGATGTGAGTGGAAAGAGTCTGAAATGCTATTTAGCGTAGCTGACACTGTGTAGGAACAGAGCTGTCTTCCTACTTTGGCATATTTTATATGAAAAGGAGGAAGTAGCAGTTAATAGAGGGTTAAGACTGGCACGTGCGTGATTTTATACACTGAGATGTTTTAGTGTTCCATCGAACCTCTTGAGCAAGCCGCCCTTAAGCTTCTGATGGTGCAGGAGCAGTTTGTCCTGTGGGAACATTCATTTGATTTATGTGGGAGCCATGTTCAGTGCTGTGATGAGGCACAACGCAGTGCCCAACCGCTCCTGTCTGAGTGACCCGATCATCTCTGTCGCCTTTCTAGTGAAGTACAGATGATCCTTGGCTTCAAAGCCTCGGTCAGCTCTGGATAGCTATAATGAGGACAACAATATGCATTGTATCAATGATTGGGAGTGTATTACTAACGTGTTTTGAAACTGTCACATTGTAATTTCTTATTAAAAGTAATAATAATAATAATAATAATAATAATAATAATAATAAAGCAAGGCGAGAAGAGGGAGAGGGGACACATAGGAAGTGCTGGCAAAATCTACAGAATGAGAACTTCTGCTGTAATTGACTGCAGGATTATATCTTTGAATAAACTGAATGCTTACTTTAAAAAAAATAATAAAAGCCTGGGTCAACTGACAGACAGGTAACTGCTGCTCACCACCTGCACCCCGCTGTGCCTAGGCGTGGTCTACCTTAAGCCAACCTGGTAGCCTTCCTGGACTACGTTGGACAAAGACGAACTGCCCTGGGCTGGCTACAAAATAGATGATAGAGTGACTACATACTTTTAACAAACTTCATTTTATTTATGTACTTATTTTTGTCTTTTTCAAACTTCCTTTTTAATATTTTAACATTACACTTTTTCAATAAGACAACCCAAGATCAAGTTTGCAATGGCATAATAAAATTCCACATCTGTTTAATAGCATTAAATGCTGATCTTCACAGCTACTTAAAAATGACTGCAACTAGTCAAAAGATACTGCTCAGTGTGCACCTGGCCTCTGAGAAGCTGTTGTTCAGAGAGCCTCTTGGTTCCCCCACTCTTTGATCCACGTTATGTGGCCTTGCAGCCCACAGACCAGGGACCTATGGGTATTTCCCACCAGGCAATACCCCATCATCATAAATGTACGTCTCTAGTTTTTGAAGCAACATTTTAAGCATCTAACAACTGTGCCGTGCCCTGAATGTTAGTAGAAATAGCAAGATTTCTACAAATAAAACCTAACTAAAATAAACATTTACATGACTACGTCAAACCTCGAGAGCAGACCACAAGGGAGTGAGCAGAGCTGGGAGCCATCCTGATGCTGGGAGTGAGCAAGGGGGTGTCTTAGTTACTCTTTACTCATTGCTGGGACAAATATCTGACACTCAAAATGAAGGAAGGAAAGGTTTATTTAGCTCACAGTTACTGAAGGTTTCAGTCCATATTCGGCTGGCCTAAGGCCGAGTGGAAAAAGGCAGAGAGCATCAGTTCATGGCGGTGGAACAGCAACAATCGCGACAGAGGCAACTGACCAACCAGGGCGCAGAGAGCAACAGCAGAAGTCTGTCTCTCTTTATATTACATTCAGGCTCTCTGCCTCAACCTATCTGCCTTAGGCCACACCCATAATCCCGGAAGGACTCAGACCCATAGTCCCATCAGTACTAAAACACATAATCCCAGTGGATCATGACTCAAGTCTCAAACTCTACAAGTCCCTGCCCCCTGATAACAGGGGGGATGACACCACGGGCCGGAAGGTCAAATGCCAAGCGTGCTCACACCAGCCAAAGTGATGTCCAACCTGGTCACTGTGGGTTATCCACAAACAGTACACTACTCTCTAAAGAGATTTAGGGTCTAGGAAGGACAGGAGAAAGCCGTCTTGAATGAGAAGGAAGAAAAGAGTTCTACATTATAGTTAGCCAGGTTGCAGTAATTAATAGTACACTCTTGAGAAATCAGCTTTCTCCCAAGCAGGCTCGGCAGAGCAGACGTTTAGGACAAAGATGGAGTGTGTGGAAGGCTTTGCTGAGCGCGCCTCGGTGGCAAATCTGGGACTGGAGACTCGATCTGTCGTCTCACCAGAGGTCAGTCTGAAGAGATTCCCCACAGGGGAGACTGCACAGGAGCTGGTGGAGTAAGACCTGTGCCCCAGGTCAAGGGGCTTCTGACAGGCCCTGTGAGATCCCTGCAGGGGACAGGAACGCTAGGTGTGAAGGTGATAGATGGTTCGCTGGGAATCAAGAGGCCGTGTGAGGTCATGTTCTGTTCTCCCTACAGAGAACTCACCCAGAGAGTGATCCAAGAGATATTTGCCTTAATGGGCAGTCTTTTGCAGGAAGATATTTTGGGTGCTGGTTTACATCTGATAGGTTCCACAAAGTCTCAGGTGTTAGGAGGTGGGACATTTGGGAGACTGTGGTGCTCCTGGGTGGATTAGCCCATGGGTGAGCTTGAAGATGAACCTGATATTTGTTGGGAGGTCTGGTCATAAGAGGGGGTGCTGGGGTGCCACTGGGAACACTGACACCGGCTCTTCGTGCCCTGTGGGGTTCCTGGTCTCTGTGGGGTGGGTGGTACTCCGCCTCCTCTGCTTCTAGCACGTGGCTCCCGCCTTGCAGCCAGCCAGCCAGGGAGCAAACAAACTTCCTCCTTTGAGTTTCACCTGTTGGGCACTTTGTCCCAGCAACGGGAAGAAGTGATTAGTACCATGCCCGCATCTTGATTTCTGTCTTTTTTGAAAACATCAGATGATCTGGCCTCACCAGCCACGCTGCCGTGCAGAAGACTGCGGCTCAGGCTGAGGTGTCCGTCCCTGTGGTGGGCGGCCCAGCCAGCTCTCCACAGCAAGCCCAACCTCTGGTGGGCGGCTGACCTCTTCTCCCCATGTTATTCATTTCATGATTGTACTTGCAGCAAAAGTGAGATAAGACTGAAGTATTTCTTAAACCCATTCTGTACTTTTTTATTTTGGATTTTTTATTTTTATGAGCATTGAGCCTTTAGATAATGGTTTCATCCTCCAGGGAAATATTGATGGCTCGTTAGTTCTAATCCTAAAATTCCCAACTGAAGACAGTAGAGAGGGCTGGCGAGATAGCTCAGACCCCTCCGCTTAGGCAAGCGCAGGGACCGGGGCTCAATTCCCGGCACTCCATGCCACTAGGCCAGCCACTGAGACCAGGTGTGGTGGCGCACGCCTGTAAGCCTGACACTAGGGAGGCTGACACAGGAGGATCACTAGAGTCTGAGTTGTGCAGTGAGATCCTATGTCAAATATATGGGGAAAAAAAAGACAGTAGAGCAGTGGAACCATTTGAACATGCTATTGTTTGCCTTCCTATTTTTATTTCTGTAATACAATAATGTTAAAGCAATGCATTCTTACAGCATAAGTTTAGTAGAGGAAACTGATAAAAGCGCTAGGAATACACTAAAATACTTTTTAAGATTTGGGGAAAATGCTATTTTTTTTTCCTCACTGTATGTACTATTTTGTTGATAATTATGGAAAAATTAAGAAGAGTGGAGGGAACAAGAATCGGTAGTTTTTTAAAAAAGGTGGGCCTGAGAGGCCACTATCGCACCTTTAATTGTCAAATCGGTTGTTTTCTTTGAAGAATCTTCTAGAATACATCTCCTTATTGTGCACAGCCCTCCTCGTAAGGCTTTCACCGAGGACTCACTGCACAGTTGCTGCCCAGTGCTGTAATCCCTACAGCTGCTTAGAATAAACTTGGAGCGCGGCAGCCGGAGCGTCGAGCGGAGGCAGCCCGGCCAGCGTGCACCCGGGGCAGAGCTCCACGGAAAAGCGCTCGTCCAGCAGGGGGGCTCCAGTGCAAAGCACTGCTTGCTGAAGACTAAAGAAAAGGATGTAAAATAGCTTTAAGAACTGAATTTCACGTTGAAAATAACGTTGGGGCTGGGGTTAAATAAAGTATAGCTACGCGAGCGTTTTTGTTGCTGTTAGCTCAGGCGTGCCGGAGGCAGGGCTCACGCACCTCTGCAGGGCTGGTGGCCGGATGCGCACCCTCTCCTCTGTCCATCCCTTGTCAAAGGCCTGTCCTCCTGCTCCACGCTACCTCTCAGTTTGCTCTTTGTTTACACCTCGCGGTTCCGGTGTGAGCTTGCGCATTAGGCTCATTTCGCGCACGCTACGGTCCCTAGGTGCTCCCGTTTTCTTCTGCATGCTCCAGGGTGTCGCTCTTTGTGGCCAAGTAGTGCTCCATCATGTGTGAAGACGACGTTTTCTTTATCCATGCATCAGCTAGTGGACGCACAGCCTGATTCCAAGGTGTGGCTCTCGTGAGTTGTGCCGCCGTAACCGCGGAGGGCGTGCGTCGCCGTAACATGAGGCTGTGGCCCTTTCAGAAGCTACCTAGAGGGGGAGACCGGGGTCAGACGCAACCTCCAGCAGCAGTTTTCTGAGCAGTATCCACACTGAGTTTCTCTTTTAAAAATATTTATTCTTTTTTTTTTTTTTTTTTTTTTGTGCTTGGCCTAAAGTCTCACTACACAGCTTGGACTCGTAGTTATCCTCTTGTTTTCAGCCTTCCCCGCACTGGGGATCCAGGCGCGCACCACCATGCCTGGACTTGGTCGCTGGCTCCATGTGCCCAGCGGCGGGGCTGGCGCTGCCAGGGATGGAACCCCAGTCCCTGAGCTTGCCTAAGCAGGCTCTTAGTCCACTGAGCTTTCTTGCTGGCCCTCGGATTTTCATAGGAATTGCACTAGTTGCTCTCCTACTAGCAAAATAAGATCTATTATCATTCTCACCTTTCTTTTTTTCTGGAACCTGGGATTAAATCCAGGTCCTTGCGTTTGCCAGGCAAAAGCTTATGCTACTGAGCTATCTCCTTAGCTCCTCACCTATTTTTTTTTTTTTAATGTAGCCATCAGTGAGTTGAAAAATACCCATGTGACCTATGACTTCATTAATTACATTTGTATTAGAAATGTTGCCTAAATGCTTTTATTTTTCCCCCTGGTATTTTATTCTGAATGTTCTCAGACAAACAGAAAACCCTAACACTTTCACGATGAGTACCCCTGCTGCGGCCAGTGGCTCCTGCGCTGGTCCTGCTCCGTCAGTCATCCATGTGCGGTCCAGTACATTTGCGTGACTGGTGGACATCGACATCCAACCCTCACTGTCCTTCTGCGTGAAGACGCCTTAGCTTCGCGTGAAAAACTGAGATCCCCGCAGCCATATTGCGAATGTGTTAGATCTGGGGGTGTCGGTGCAGAGAGGCATAAACAACAGTTGGGTTTAGCAACTTGCAGCGGAAGGAACATTTAATCCCTGTTGATGTTAAAGATCTAGATTACCCAACAAGTGTTTGGAAACCTTTAAACATTAAACGCTGATTGGAAAAAAGCAACGAGAAGCAAACCATCTACCTTCTGAGCGAGCGGGAGCCTCTCCAGGAGGAGCTCCGGCCAACTGCGTGGGCTGCTCCCCAGCTCACAGCCTTGCTTCCCACAAAGATAGCGCCCGAGATTAGAGCAGAGCAGAGGCTGTACCCGTGGCCGGTGCCCTGGGCCTCTGGCACATACTTTTATGTGCAAAATGAACTGAAGTCAATGCAGAATACTAGGAAGGATTTCTCCTGGGAGGGTCTGGAGGTCTTTTCGCAGTGGAGGAGATCTTCAAAAAGGGAAGCCTGCATTCTTCAGGCTGGCTTGGGGCATCATGAGGCTCTTGGAAAGACATAGCACCCTCAAAAGGAGGGGGTGTCTGTTTTCCCATCACTTCAATTACACATTTCTTACAGAACCATCCTAAGACTTCTGTCAGCATGTTCCAGATGGGTCACTCTAAACAGTTTGGGTTTTAACTTATGCTGGGCCTGGAGGCTTGAAGAGGTGGTGTTTACACCCTTGTGGGTGATTCACCAACAAAAGATGTCCTGGTAGAGAGGCCAGCACAGCCAGAAGCTGCTAGAAAACAGAAACGATAGTTTAGTGCTTCCCGCTGTCTGTGTATGACAATACAAACTGCATGTAAGTCTCGCTGGGATTGTTATGATGCTTAGGAATTTGTAGCTTTGTCAAAGTAAAAAGTGTTGGGTGCACTTTACGCATTTTGAGACAAGGGTCGGGCTACAGAGTCCAGGCTGGCTCTGTGCTCCCTGGGGTCCTGCGGCCTCAGCCTCAGAAGTGTTGGAATTATAGGGATGTGCAGCCACGCCCGGCCAGGAGTTCAGAGCTTTAGAACGCTTGCTCGGCTACAAGGACGAGCGCCCTCCCCTCCTCACTCCCTCGTGCGGCTGCTCCAGGGGGCCACTTCCTGGCGCCCGGCTGTGGGGGCCACTCACTCCCATCATGCCCTGCAGGTGCCCCAGCGCTTTTATTTGTATTTGTGGACAGGGCCTCACTAGCTTGCTATGTTGTCCGGGTTGGGCCCACACCTGTAATATTCCTACCTCAGCCTCCTCGGGGCTGGAATTCCCAGTGTGTGTGTGTTTTTAGGGTTTTGCTGTTTCTCAGAAAGGACCCCCAGCCTCTCACTCTGCAACCCAGTTTCTCCTCCACCGTTTCCAGTCCCCAACTCCTCCTGCAGAGCTGCCTGGGGCCACAAGTATGACCTGACAGCCAGGAGGGTTGTTTCATGTCAGAATTTGACCTCTGTGCCCACTGTGAAGCCACGGTCCACTTCTCGCCCTGTTCCCTGGACTGAGAGCTTGCTCTGGATGTGGTCATAAATGCTTAGTTTTATTGAAGATGAATTTGTGCTTCCACCTCTGTCTTTGATCTTGGAGGATTTTTTTTAAGGACAACACATAAAACATTTCCTTTCCTCTTTATTTCTTTACTTTTCATCTACTTCTTAGTCTCTTTATTTTGCTTACTTGAAATGGCTATTACTTCTAATTATTTCACCTACTTGTTGGGTACAGGAATATTATTCCAGCACTATCCACTTCTACCAAAACACCTTTTTTTTTTTTTTTTTTTTGAGGCAGGGCCTTGCTATCCTGTCCTGGCTAGCCTCCAACTTGGGGTGATCCTCATGCCGCAGCCTCCTAAGTGGCAGGTGTATAGGCATGCACCTCCATGCCCGGCGGAAGTGGAAGGTGGCCCCTGCCTGACTGCCACCTCCTTTTGATCTTCTGCAGCCCTAACGCCCTCTGACACAGCTAGACGCCCTTCACGTGTGCAGCCTTACTGCCACTGTAGCATCAGCCACATCACAGAGCGCCACTGGGCCACGCATCCTCCCGGAGTCACGCCAAGAGTGAGGCCCTGCTGCTCGCTAGGGGCCACTTCTGTCCCCAGGGCTCAGCTCGGAACCTCAGATGCAACAAGCGCTTGAGAAGCATTTGCTGAGCGAAGGGATGCCAACACACGTAATGTTCATTAGCGTGAGACGGTGAAATATTTCAGTGCGCCCGACTCAAATATTTAGGTCATTATCAGAACTGGTGAAAAGCAGGACTTTATGAATCACACAGAAGCACTAATTACTCGTCATCTTATACTATAAATGAAGGAAAATGAGACTTCTTGTATGTTTTACTGTATTGTATGACTTTATTCCCCCCCTCTTTTTTTTGTGGTAGCAGGGACTGAACTCAGGACCTTGTGCTTACCAGGCAAGCACTTATTCCACTGAGCTATCTCCCTGTTCCTATCCACTAATATGTTTAATAGTTTCTAGTGCAATTGTTTTGGTCTTATTTGCTTTAAACTTAGTTATTTTAAACAGTTTTGCTTTCCAGCTCTTAGGGAAATCTTACAATTTGCATATTGCAAGCTTTTCTCCTCAGACAGGACCTTGTGAGAGAAAAGAGGTGGGCGTCAGAACACAGCCTCAGGCTGGGGTCAAAGCCGCTGTGAGTAATCATATATACTACATATGACATGCTTATGAGGAAGGGAAGGCTCTTTCATACCAGCACATGTAACTGTGGTCGTAGCTCTCTTAGATTAGCTCTTTGTTTCCAGGTCAGAATAATTTTCCCAGCTAATCTTGGGAGTAGGTAGTGGTTTTAGAGATGGAAATTTAACTCACACCAAACGAAACAATAATAGAGAGGAGAAGAGGGGGAGGAGAGGAGAGGGGAGGGAAGAGGAGGGGAGGGGAA
>PVKN010025914.1:0-13976 GCA_004027915.1 Capromys pilorides
AAGGTAAATAAAAAGGTGTTTCTTGGTTTTAAAAATACGTAATTTAACAACCGTTGTTAATTAGCTATTCTTGTTTTGAAAATCTGTAAAATATGTATTGTTATATGTTACCCTATTTCTGTTTTTCTTTTTGCTATTTGCTTTTGTTTTTACTCTTCAAAATAAAATAAAATAAAATTAAAAAATAAAACAAACAAACAAAAAACAAAATTCTGGGGCCGGCGAGATGGTTCAGTGGTCTAAAGTGCCTGCTTAGGAGGGCTCAGGCGACTGCGGGGACTGCAGTTCGATCCCCGGCACCACATGCTGCGCCACCGCCACCACCAGGGCAGGCTGAGCCAGCCACAAAATGAATAAATAAAGAAACAAACAAACACAACAAGCAAACAAATAAATAAATAATTAAAAAAACAAAAAACAAAAAAAAAAAAAACCAACAAAATTCTATCATCAATACAGTGCTTGGGCAGGAGAATTTACACAGTATTTTGGAGAACTGAGGGTGAGTGTTTTAACTGTATTCTCCTCCATACACCCCTGAGGGATTCATTGACATGCGGATTTTTGGTTGATTAATGTCCACAATAGGCTTCAGTTCCATCTATTTGATAATTGGTGGATAGCTTGAAGCATCTTTGATACATCAACATAGAGGGCATGATGGTGGCCCAAAAGGTTCACATTTCCACAGTATACCCATGGCCTGGCAAGGACTCTTTGCTTTGCAGTGAGTGAGATCTATATGGTGGTCCAAGAAGCTCTCATTTCCATAGTGCACAGCATAGTGATGGTTGGTTGGCCCTATTTCTCAACACAGTCACAAGAGGGGTGGTATTGAAATGACCCATGGAAACTTAGTAAGCATGCAGATTTCTACAGGAAGACCCTGTAGGACACCAGAACATGATGAGGATGGCTACTGAAAAGATTCTTGTTTCTTCAAATTAAGTTGATGCAAGGCACAAAGTACCCTTGGCTCTATGGCTTGTGAGGCCAGTATGGTCTTTGTTCCTGATTGTGCACCAGTGTGCAGTGGAATTCCCAGAGTAGACCTCATGCCCCACTGTGCAGGGACGCTAGGGGCTGAAAGGATCAGTGAAATCCTAGCAAACAGCGAGGCTTGACCAGAAGAGTCTCTGGGACAGCAGCATGGGAAAATACATTTGCTAAGAGGGCTCTTGCTTCCATATCATCTGGGAGGTCTGATATTACACGAGTCTTTAGTTGCCCTGTCCACTGCAACCTGGAGATTATTATTAATTTTGCTGTGCTGGGGATTCAGGCCAAAGCTCCCACATACTAATCAAGCCCTCTACCACTGAGCTACATCTCCAGCTATTAGCCTGAGGATCTCCAGGACCTGTGAATGTGTGAATTTGGCTGGCTGGTGTATGGAATGACCTCCAGTTCAGGTCTCTGGTCAGAAAAAATCAAGCAGCTGGAAGGACTTGTGTAACAGATTAGAGAGAAGGATGGTGGCAGAGAAGGCTCTTTTTTTCTATAGAATGTGGGCACTTTACAGCAAGAAAAGTCCTTGAATTTCCACAATATAAAGTACAGTGGTCAAAAGTATCTCATTTCCAAAACATGTCTAAGGCTGATGGCCAGTTGGCTCTCAGTTCCCCAGTCTGTGGAGGCTGAAGTTGAAAAGACTCACGGAACCCTAGCAGTTGACTGTATTTGTGATCAGTGTAGCCCTGCTCCCCTGTTAATCAGTGAGGAAGGACAACAGTACCATGGGGCTTGTGTCTATGGTACATGTAGTTTGAGGCCCGAAGAACCCTCAGTTTCGCAGCACATGAGGCCCATACGGTAGTCAAAGGGATTCATATTGCACAGTTCATGATGACTTCACTGATGGCCAGTTTTCCCCAGCAAGCGGGCTGGCGGGGGGCTGGGTTGGTGGGTAGTGGGTGGTGGTAGGGGTGTGTTGGTTGGTTTGAGATTATCAACAGAACACTAGATGGCGCCAGATTTCTGATGGGCAGTTCCTTTGGGACATCAGCAGACTGGAGATAGCAGAAAACAGGGCTTTCTCAAGCCATGGTGGTATGCAGTCAGGAAGGGTCCTTCTCCTCTCTCAGGAGAGACTAAGATAGTGCCAAAGGTGGCTCTCAACTACACAGCCATAGGCAGGAAAACTGTAAGAACTGTCCATGGTGCCCCAGCATGCAGGGAGGCTGGGACTACAATCACCTGTGAAACGCTGGGGAGAATCAGGTTCGTAACTAGAAGGCGCTCTGGGGTGCTACCATGCTGGGAAAATGCTGGCCAGAAGCCATTTGTCTTTTACTGCATTCTGAAGACCTGAGGGTGGAAGACCTTTTTGTTTCCACTTCAGTGTTAGGCAAAGACTTGAAGGATCCTCAAACAGATGAACTTTGGGTCTGGGCATGGTCTCAAAATTTTTTAAAAAGGCTGGGGATGTAGCTCAGTGTGAAGGTCCTGGATTAAATTTCCAGTAGCAGAAGAAAATTTTAAAAAGTGAACTGTGGGCTGCTTGCCAATTTCTGGAAGGGCCTGGGATTGCATCTGTTAGCTAAAAAACAGTGGCTAGTCAGAAGTGTAATCAGTGTACCAGCGCACTAGGAAGAGAGTGGCCCAGAAGGCTGTCACTTCCACAGAATGCAGGCAGGTTGTAGCAGGATGGCCCCCTTGACCTGCCACTGTGCAAAGCCTGTAAGGTTACCAAAAGGGCTGTCATTTCCACAACAATCTGGCTGGTCCTTTGTTCCCCAGCACTGATGCAAGCTGGGGCAAAGTGACCAGAGACTACAAGTGGGTAGGTATATTTGTGACTCCTCCCATTGCTCAATGAAGGAGAAGGGTGGAAGCACAAAGGATTCTCATGTCTACAGTAGATCCGTGGTCTGACTCTAGAGAAGCCCTTGTATTTCCTCTGCAAAAGGCCTGGAAGGTGGTGGACAGCTAAGTTCCTGCCCACCAAGTGAGTAGATCTGATATGAGCCTTGCCTGGCTCATTATAAACTTTCTATATGCTGCCTCATTTTTCTCCATCCATAATTCAGTGGAGAAGATTTTGTACTGCAGATCTAAAGAAGGGCAGACTTACAAACAGGAACCTGGCCCCTTGACAGACCCCATAGAGTAGACCCTTCCCCCAAAACTTCCCTGGGCAAGTGACATAAACGAAAGATGTTTTTTTTTACTTAGTTAAGCCACTGAAATTTTAAGTGTTATCACCTATAGCAGCTAATGTTACTGAGGCAGGAAGATAGAATGTGGCTAATACTGGTTGGGAAAGTTGTGAGAAAATCCCTGGACAAAAGCGAGCGCAAGGCTAGCCTGAACTGCATAGCGAGACCCTATCTCAAAAAAAAAAAAAAAAAAAAAAAAAATCCCTTGACTCATGCACAGAACAGTTCCCAAAGCCTGGCACACGGACTTCTTGTGGGAACTCCAACAGATTTTTGATAGGATGACCTGGATGTGACCCCGGCGTGGGAACTAAAAGAGGGACAGTTGCCATTGCGCTTGCTATTGTGTCTCTTTAAGACACCTGCACTATGTTGTCAGGTGTGCTTAACATTTTTTCCCTCATTTTACTGACCCTTTCTTTGCACAGCCTGTTCCTCCCTTTAGTAAATGTGAACCTTTGCCATTGTTTATACTTATTTTATTTCCTTTAATTACTCTTTCGAGACTGAACCCCCTCCCCCGCCCCCGGAAATCACTTAGAGATGACATGTTACAGTTGAATGGGCCCAAATAGTTCAGGTTCTTGTGTATGAGAAGGAAAGAACTACCAAGCTTGTACCTCATAGTAAGCAGTAAGTAGCTATGTGTATTGATCATCAGTGGACAGGTATAGCAGGAATAAACAGAAGGGCAGAGAGAAAAAGGAGGAAGAGAAATCCACGGTCCTGGCTGAAGCTGCTGTTGATGGTGAACAGATTCTCCTTAAAGGAGTAGGCGGTGGTGGTTACAGTGTATAAGTGCCTGGGCTCTGGGATCTGGGCTCTGTTACACCCTGGAAAGAGGAGAAAGAAGGACCCCAGTTACTACAAGCTCGAGAGTGAGACACCTCCTACTCCAGGGACCTTTCATTGTGATCAGACATTTCTGACTCTATTCCATCTCTCACTGGTGTCAATGATCTTCTCCCTTGGGCATCTCGACCTTCTAAACTTAAACATAGACAATCATTGGGCAGTATCATGCCCATAGTTGAATGAAAGGAAGATAGTGGCTCCCTCGACCTTTTGTTTCTAACTGTATTAGAAGGACACCAGCACACAAGGCCTGTTAACATTATCTTTTCTTTTTCTTTTTTCAGTGCTAGATATAGAGTCAGGGTCTTTGCACTGAGCCATAACCTCATCCTCTTAAATTTTTTTTTGTTTTTATAATTTTGAGACTAGGTCTAGCTAAGTTGCCCTGGGATCTTCTTGCTTCAGCTTCCCAGAGTGCTGGGATTATAGGTGTGCTCCACTGCCATACCTGGCTGGTGTTGTTACCTTAACCAAACAAAAACCTGGCATTTAAGACCAGCTGTTTTCTAAAACTCACTTGAAGGCTTTAGGGGCCTTGTAGTTGGATGTGAAGTTTGGAAGATTGAAATTACAGTGCCAAGCTCAAGCCTCTGGTCCTCATTGTTGACTTTAGCTCCAGCGAGTCTCTCCTTTGAGCTATGCCTTCTGTGCACCAAACCTCAAATAAGATCTTGGATGTAGGCTATCTACTATCTAGGCAGAGAACATATCCAGCTGGATATTTGAAAGGACTTGTCAGAAGAAAAGACTCTTTCTTTACTCTTGTTAAAGTCTTTTTCCCAGCCCCTTCATTTTTTTCTATGTATTGTGAATCAAAGTGAATAAGTCAAAACTGGTTTTTACCTTTGTAGAAATTACAGTGTGCAGTGGAGACATGAAACTGTTGACTACATAAATATTTAATGCATAGTAGTTGGGGCATGGGTTGTGAAGGAGAAGTACTTTGTGCTTGGAAAACAAATAGCAGGGGTTCTAATGTATTGTGGAGGTTGGAGAAGATTTCAGTGAGGAAGTGAGAGTTCTGGAAAATGAGAATGTGTTAGCCATACTGTTATCATGATTGGTAATTCCTACACTCAAGTGTGCACCAGAACTATCTAGAGCACTCCTAGAGCACCTGTGGCTGGACCCCATCCCAGAGTGCTATGTCAGTGGCCTGGGATGGAGTGATAGTTTTGTGTGTGTGTGTGTGTGTGTGTGTGTGTGTGTGTGTGTGTTTGTATGTGTGTGTGTGTGTGTGATATTTCTATTTTTCACCCATCCCAGGTGTTACTAATGCTGTCATTCAGAGACTACACTTAAAACAGCACTATTTTGGGCCATATCTCTGAGGTATGTGAGGTCACAGTGGTGAAGGTAAGTTATAAGTCAGCTGAGAAATTGTTCTCCTTGGCTGTCAAGGGTAGTCAGGCTTAGAAGCTGGGCAGAGCTAAAAAGAGGTCATCTCTAGCTGTGGGTGTTCTCATGAATTTTCCTTGCATGTGCTACAAGCTTCTTATTTACTGTGTTGGTAAAGGGCTGCAATAATTTGGGGAGGACTAACCTGGTCAGATAAGGAGAAGTGGGTAGGCATTAGGTAGAGAGAGGAGTTTGTCCAATGGCCTCCCATTGGGAAAGAGTGCCACACAGTCTCAGACCCAAGAGAAAGTCAGTGAGGCTGTAGAGAATGTCCAGGGAATGTGGCAGAAAAATTTAGAGGATCACATCATAAAAGGCTTAGGGAGCCTCATTCATTAAGGATGTAAAATAATGGGAAGCTATTTCAGAATTTTAAACCAGGGAATTTATTTGAAGTATGCAATTATGTATAGATCAATTATCACTTTTTTTTTTCAGAACCAGGGATTGAACTCAGGCCCTTGATCTTACCAGGAAAGTGCTTATTCTACTGAGCTATCTCCCTAGCTCCAACTACCACACGGTAATCAAAAGTAAAACCAGGGGGCTAGGAAGATAGCTCAGGAGCACAAGTGCCTGCCTGACAAGTGCAAGGTCCTGAGTTTGATCCCTGGTTCCTCAAAACAAACAAACAAACAAACAAACTTGGCTTCTGTATCATCTTGGGGCCGGGGAGATGGCTCTGTGATACAAGTGCCTGCCTGGCAAGTGCAAGGTCATGAGTTCGAACCCTGGTCCCGCAAAAAAAAAAAAAAAAAGTAAAACCAGACATGGTGGCGTGTACCCATAGTCCCAGAATGTGAGAAGTGAATGTGGGAAGACCAACTGAGTCTAAGAGTTCAAGACAAGCCGAGCATCATATTGAGACTCCCATATCAAATAAAGAAAATAAAGGTAGGCATGGTGGCACACACCTACAAGCTCAGCCCTGAGATGGCTGAGGCAGGAAGATTGCCATGAGATTGATACTGGCCTGAATTACATAGTAAGACCCTGTCTCAAAACGCTAAATGGAAGCAAACAAAAAAGAAATAAAATGAAAATAAAACTTAAAAATTAAACTAAATTTTAAAAACACAAGAAAATGTTCAGCAGTTGTTAGTGCACAGAGACTGATGAGATATCTTGGGGATGAAGCCCAAGTCTAAAAACAAAGTTCCTTTATGTTGCATATATACCTCATCCACATAGCCTAAAAGTAATTTTATATAATATTGTTTTTCTATTTTTATTTTTTTGAAATAATACAAATGCATGTATTTGTTATTACTTTTAATAAGAAATAACAAGGAGACAATTTCAAAACATGTTAGTAGGACAGCCACAATAATTACTACAAAGCATGTTGTTGTCATCATAGTAGTTGTTCAGAGTGCAAGATGCAGACATAGGGCCGGCGAGATGGTTCAGTGGTCTAAAGCGCCTGCTTAGGAGAGCTCAGGCAACTGCGGGGATTGCAGTTCGATCCCCGGCACCACATGCTGCGCCAGTGCCACCACCAGGGCAGGCTGAGCCAGCCACAAAATGAATAATTAAAGAAACAAACAAACACAACAAGCAAACAAATAAATAAATAAATAAAATTTAAAAAAAAAAAAGATGCAGACATAACTTTTCTGAACACTATTGGTATAAATATTTCTTCTCATTGAACTAAGAGAAAGTAGTAGTATGCATAGTCCAATATTCCATAATCGTAGTGGGTTATTGGCAGAACTAGCAATGTCAGAAGCTGTTGACTTGAGCCTTTTACAGCTCAGCATACTAATCAGGCTTTACTTTCTATTTATTTTTATTTTTAAATTTATTATTATTATTTTATAATAGTTAATACATTGCATAATGTTGTCTTCACTGTACTTGTTCAGAGTATAAGGTGCAGGCATGATTTCTTGTCTAAACCTCATTAGTGCAGATCTTTCTTTTCATCACACAAAGAGAAAGTAGCTGTATATTTACTCCAATAGTCCATAACAGTAGTGGATTATCAGCTCATCTGGCATTATTGGGGGCTGTTGACTTGAGCCTTTTACAACTTAGTATATTAATATGGCTTTCCTTTTTATACCTTGTGGTTAGAATTTTCTGCTGCATGGTTGAGACCAAGATAAAGCAAGGCCTATGCTACAAAGAATATGCAACTTTTGTATCTGACAAGGTTAGTCAAGTCCCCTCAGGATTTGCCCTGGAACCATGTACTGTGATTTGCAACACTTTTGTATTACGTGACTGAATCTTGACTGACTGGTCATATCAAGTCAGTTGTATCATTTTCCATTTGTGGCAGGCATCATGTTGGCATTCAAAAAATTTTAGATTTTGGAGCATCCAAAATGTTGGCTTTTGCATTTTTCTATTAAGGCTTCTCCGCCTGAATGAGAATGTGGACGAGTTGTATACTTTAGATTGCTGGTTGAGACTGTCTGTGTATTACCTAGTGGCAATTGCATGGGTTGTCAGGGGAATCCAGGAGTCCAGATTTTACCAGGAAATGTCTTAGTTTTAAATATTGGCTAAATTTAAATTTTTTTATTTTTAATTTTATTACTTTTAATAAGAAATAACAATGAGGCGGATTCAAAATATGTTAGTAGGACAGCCATAATAATTAATATCACCTTTTTTTTGTGGGGGACTAGGGTTCAAACTCACGACCTTGCACTTGACAGACAGGCACTTGTGCCACAGAGCTATCTCCCCAACCCCAAAATTTAGATTTTTTTTTTTTGGCGGTACCAGGGATTGAACTCAGGACCTCGTACTTCCTAGGCAAGCACTTTTTCCACTGAGCTATCACCCCAGTCATAATAATTAATACAAGGCATACTGTTGCCTCCATAGTAGTTGTTCAGAGTACAAGATGCAGACATGATAACCTTTCTAAACACTATTGGTACAAATATTTCTTTTCATTGAACTAAAAGAAAATAAAGTAGTTGTATGTATAGCCCAACATTCCATAATAGTAGTGGGTTATCAACAGAACTGGTAATGTTGGAAGCTGTTGACTTGAGTCTCTTACAGCTCAGCATACTAATATGGCTTTACATTTTATGCTTCCTGGTTAAACTTTTCTGTTGGATGGTTAAGGCCAACCTTAAAGGAAGACCTATATAGCAAAAAATGTAGCTTTTTTGTCGGACATGGTCAGTCAAATCCCCTCAGGATTTACCTTGAAACCATGTGCAGTGCTTTGTACTGTACAAAGAACTTTTGTCAGTGTCAGCCATCTGGATGAGTTGTAGCCCTTGCTTGACCAGTTTGCTCTCTGTGAAAGCCTGAGAGAATGTTTTCTCTCTAGGTGACTCTCCTTAGGCACACTATACATCATTGATCCCTTTCCTCTGTGGCCCCATAATCTCCTTGAACAGAAAATTTGGGAAACCATTGAATTATAGGATGCTACAGCACAGGTTCTCTTATGTCCTGAAGCCTCACTGACCTTGAAGGGCTAGGGCCAAAATATTGACTATTCTTGTAGCCCTTTTTTTTCTCTAATTTTTGACCTACAGACTTAAGTTGTTAACGCTCCAGGAAGCTTAGTGATACTATTACTCTATAACATAGGTGCTTGAGCTTAACATCACTGTTTTCCTGAATATCAAATGTCTTAGTCAACTTAAAAAATTTGATGTGAAAAAAAAATTTAAAAATAAAAAAAAAAAAACTTTTGTGAGCCAAATCAAATAGATGCATTAGAAAGAGGTCACCTGCTGTCAGTTGTGGCTCTGCTGAAGGGAAGAGTCCTGGGACAAAGCTGTAGGAAATCCAGTTGCATGGGCAAATGTAAAGGTCTGGCAGAGTAGGATGAAGAGTATCCAGACAGGTGGAGCTAGGAGCACACTGTGTCATGAAAGTCAAGGACAGAAGATGTTCTATTTCTGTGCTCTGTGGCATTCCAGCTACCAGTGCCTCTAGGTTGATATAATGCAGCTATTAGGTAGGCATCATTTTAGGATGTGACTATGGTGGAAAGTGTTTGTGCTATGACCCATTTTTCTTAAATGAAGAGGACAGAGCTTCAAGACTTTAAGGAGTTATCTATATTTATATGTAAAGATATAAAAGACACTGTTGTGAATGCATTTCCTCTCACTGACCAAACACCACTGATTTTATTCATTTATATCTTGACAGGAGGTCTCATTATGTTACCTAGGCTGGATTTAATTTCCTGGGCTCAAAGAGCCTTCTGTGTCAGCTTCCTGTGTAGCTGGGGTTACATGATCATGTCACTCCACCCAGCTACCATGGACTTAAAAAGTTTTTTTTTTTTTTTTTTTGAGATAAGGTCTCTCTAGTCCAGGCTGCCCTTGAACTCACTGTGTAGCCCAGGTTGGCCTTGAACTCATGGTGATCTTCTCTGCTTCA
This sequence comes from Capromys pilorides, assembly GCA_004027915.1. Classification (NCBI taxonomy): domain Eukaryota; kingdom Metazoa; phylum Chordata; class Mammalia; order Rodentia; family Capromyidae; genus Capromys; species Capromys pilorides. Next base: position 9,783 of record PVKN010025914.1, read on the forward strand.
GTTTGTTGAATGCTGGAATTAAAGTTGTATAGCAACACATCTGGCTGAGATTTTATAATTGATTATTTATTTTGGAGACTGAGTCTTGGTATGTAGTTTAGGCTGGCTTTAAGCTCACTGTGTAGGCCAGGTTGGCCTTGAACTCACAGAAATCCTCTTGCCTCACAGTTCTAAGTGCTGGGATTATAGGTGTGCACCACCACATCCAGCTGGAGTTATTTATTTATTGATTGGTTGTCTTTTTGAGACAGGGTCTCGCTATGCAGCTCAGGCTGTCCTTGAGCTCACTTTTGTAGCCCATGCTGGTCTTGAACTCACACCAGTCCTCCTGCCTCAATCTCCCAAGTGCTGGGATTTGGAGTTTAGAATTTAAAGGTCATGAGAGAAAGATATTCTTGTCCTATAGAGAACTGTAAGATTTGATTCAAAAGCTTTCTTCTTCTAGGGAAGTCAGTGTGCATTAAAAATGAAAGTAATAGGGTGAATACTGTATCTAAAGGAGTCAGAGTGATCTCAGGTTTGTTCTGTAGGCTCCCACTTAGGGCTTAACAGAAATTGCAGAATATGGAATGAGGATGGTAGGTAAATCAGTGATCTTTGTCTCAGCTGTTAATGAGAATGCTAATATCTCTGCTCATACTGCATTGGATTGTATGGATAAATACCATAGAAGTACCCAAAAGTGAATTTAAAATGATTCAGTATCAGCTGGACATAGTGGTGTATGACTGTGGTCCCAGGGACTTGGGAGGCAACAGGATCACCTAACCCAGGAGTTAGAGGCCAGCCTGCATAGCACAGTGGGACCCCCTCTCAAAAAGAGGACTGAGGGTAACTTGGTGGGAAAGTACTTGCCTTGGATGTCTGACCCCTATGTTTGATCTCCAGCACTACAGAAATCTTTACAATATCAATATGAAAAGCTGATAAGAAGAATTAGTACAGAAGTATTAAATTTAACTAATGTTCTAGAACTTGAAGAACTCAGATTAACAGATATAGCTATTCTTCCTTTGAAAATCTATAATATGTCTATTGTTGTAAGTTACTTGTTTTTTTTTTTTTTTTATGGCCGGTTCTGCCTGCCCTAGGGGTAGGGCTGGCACAGCATGTGGTGCTGGGGATTGAACCAGCATTCCTGCAGTTGCCTAAACTTACCTAAGCAGGCACCTTAGACCACTGAACCATCTTGCCGGCCCCTGTTCCCTGGTTTCTGAATTTGTTTCCGCTATTTGCTTTGCTTTTGCTTTTGTTTCTACTCTTCAAAATAAAATAAAATAAAATAAAATAAAATAAAATAAAGTAAAATAAAATCTTAAAAAAGAACTCAACACAAGCATCCCTAAATAATTTACTTAATACTTGCTCACTTATGGTAATTATGTGGAACAGCTCTAGTGAACTATAGAACTTATTGTCCAAACCAGAAGAACACACTGGAACATAAAAAGGAGCATCTTTAAAAGTGCTTTGAGGTAACAGGAGAAACTCAGGAATGAGTGAAATGGGTTATACAGTCATCTCAGACAGAGGTAGATAATTGAATTGTGAGATCAGGTGGTGAGACAAGATCTGTGTCTTGGTTCTTTTCTCTCATTGCTGAGACAAAATATCCGACACTCAAAACTAAGAAAGGAAAGGTTTATTTAGCTCATAGTTTGTGGAGATTTCAGTCCATACTCATCTGGCTCCAAGGCAAAGTGACCACGGAAGAGGGCAATAGTTTATGGCAGTGGAAAACAGCAAGAGCAAAATGGGAGAAGCAAGCTTCTTTCCTTCCTTTACATTGTGTTCAGGCTATCTGCCCCAGGGCAGGTGTGGTACTCACCCATAATCTCAGCATTGGACCATGAATCAATCACAACTTTAGAAGCTCATCCCATGAAGCTTTGGAGGAACATTTATATGCAAACCGTAACAATCTGTGCATGCAAAAATGATTTTACTCTGAAAACTCATTCACCTGGATATGCTATAAGAATGACATCTCAGTTTCACAAATAGGAATTTCAGGTTAAGTGAGAGAAAATAATAAATACAGAATTTATAGTCTCTAGTTCCCCTTGCTTCTAAGGGTGTTAAGAAATTCATCAGAAGGATTTGCTTTGGTGTAGTCTTCTTAACCTTTGTCAAGAAATTAGGTTTGGACTATTAGAGAAGACTATGTGGGTAGAAAGAAGACTGGATATATCCTCACTGAAAATATTAACTAGTGGAATTAGTACACAAAAGATGGTAAGTTCAGTAGCATCATAGCTCAGGCAAACTAATGAACAGTGCATTTATATTCTCATGCAAGTAGATGAGATTCGCTGGTATGCACAAAATTTGAATGTTTCAAATGATGCATTTGGAACTTGGCTGTTAGACCCAGCTGGCCTCTTTAGGCCGGAATGATTTGGGGAATGGTAGGTGAGATAAACACAACAGTGATTTGCATGTGTTTCCATTTTGTGTTTTTTAATCTTCTCAAGTTTGAGTTGGGTCTCATACCTTTTGCTAGGAGTCTTAATGGAACATGAGGGACTATTAGAAGACACTGCCACCCAGGGACATTTCTCAGTTATTGGGTTAGTAGGCAAACTGGTCTTTGTTCTCTGCATAATCTGAAATGCATGTGAAAAGCAGCCTATCTGGATTGGCAAAGAGATCTTTATTTCGATTCCACAATGCATAGAGAATAAAGAGAAAGGAAATTGAGGTGTGATTTCTGTCCTTGGGAGTGTAGAATAGTAGGTTGAGGGAAATAAATGCTAACGGAAGTTATGTTCTTTTACTTCTTATGTTGTATTATGTTTTGTGCTGAGTCCAGAAGTGCAGCCTCCCACTGAATGGGTCTGAACTGAGCTGGGCAAAGAACAGCTGCTTGGGAGAGAAAATTTGTCCATCTGCAGTGTTGCTCTGCTCCTGGCAGAAGGGAATAGTGCCCCTGGCCTAGTCAGGTAGGGTCATACTACTTAAAAGATCTTCATCTCATAAAAGTTTCATTTTTTGTTATATAGATCTTGCTTTATCTTGGTCTTAACCATCCAGCAGAAAAGTCTAACCACAAGGCTGTAAAAGGCTGAAGTCAACATCTTCTGACATTGTCAGTTCTGCTGAGAACCCATTACTATTATGGACTATTGGACTATGCATACATTGACTTTCTCTTAGCTCAGTGAGAAGAAATATTTGTGTTTACAAAAGTTATCATGTCTGCATCTTGTACTCTGAACAACTACTATGATGACAACAACATGCACTGTATTAATTATTGTGACTATCCTACTAACCTGTTTTGAAACTATCTCACTGTTATTTCTTATTAAAATTAATAAAATTTTAAAAACATAAAAATAAACAATAGCAGTGCCAAAAAAAAAAAAGATCTTCATCTCTAAAGAGGTATTTGTGGAAATAAAACCATTAGCATGCTAAGCTCTTGAGTGTGTTGAAAGAAAGTTGCTGTCTGAATATTGTCTGTCTTTAGATAAACTGTTGGTAGGGGCCGGCGAAATGGTTCAGCGGTCTAAAGCACCTGTTTAGGAAATCTTAGGAACTGGAAGGACCGCAGTTCGATCCCTGGCACCACATGCTGTGCCAGCCCCAGCCCCAGGGCAGACTGAGCCAGCCATAATACAAAAATAAATAAATAAATAAAATAAAATTAAAAAATACATAAACTGTTAGTGTAGCATTTATTTGTTTTTTGGATCAAAATGATGTATACTTCTGTGTCCAGCAACTGTGCTGAAGTCAATGAAACTATTGTGGGCACATCCAGATATTGACTCTGGGGTTAGCAAATAATAGTCTCTATCACACATTTTATGTTCATTTAGTAACTGAACAGTGAAAATAATGAATTCTTGCTTTACCGTAGTACTTAGACATTTCTTCTAACTGCCCTGATTTGGGGTAAAGATAATGGCTGTATTCAGAGCCGTAGCATTTTGTTATTTTATACGTCCTAGATGGTGACTCTTACACTGAATGGGGCAAGTCTATTTATTACTGCTTGTCTAAATTGATTTTAAGGCTCCAAGTTCATAGCAGGCAAAGGAAAGCTCTTTGAAACTCCTTTGCTGAAGTTTCCAGGTTTCTTCAATAAGTTTAATAAAAAATGAGCACATAAAGTTAGGAAAGCATTTCCTTCTTTTCTGTTCTGTTCTTTTTTCTTTCTCTTCTTCTCACTTTTATCCAGATGGGGCT
>PVKN010025915.1:0-13958 GCA_004027915.1 Capromys pilorides
TCCTAGCATGTCCCCTCCTGTAGGGTTGGCTGTTTGGTCTGGCAGCTCCCAAATGGGACACCAGGGAGAGCCAGGTGTCCCTTTGGCCTGCAGTGCTCTCTGAATGTGCAACGTGAGCCCTGGAGGCGATGGCCCCCAGGGAGCAGTGGCCTCTCTCCAGCCAGGCTAGGCCCTGCCTCCACAGGCCTGCTGAGATGGAATTACAGCCCCAGGCCTGTATCTGTGGGGGCACAGTGCCTCCCTGGGCCTGCCAAAGGCCCACTCTAGGGCACCTGCTGCATGCCTAGGGTCACCCTGGGGCTAGGGACAAAGTCTAGTGGACTGGGGAAAGATGGGCTCCTTGTCGGGTGGGGGACAAGTGTCCATTTGTGGCAGTGATACTGAGATGAACAGGGAAAGGTGGATATAAACAGGAAAAGAAGGAGCAAGATCAGGGCTGTAGTCCAGAGGGGTGGCCAGAGGCCTGTGGTGAATCCACTCATAAGAGCTAACCCAGGCTGGGTAGGGATGGCTCAGCCTCAGGTAGGACTGGGCCTACCTATACCTGTGAAGGGTGGTGGGGCCGACAGTCCGGCCAGGTGGGGTGGGCCTGGTGCCCTTCTGGCCTTCCCTAGGACCCTCTTAGGGCCCACGGATAGGTTGAGATGTTTGCAGAGTCTCAGGCCGCCCTACTCCACTGGCAGCCTGGCCAGGGCTGACTCAGTCCTGCTGAGCCGGGCCCTGTTTCCTGCACCTGTGCCTGGCCTGGCTGGGGAAGCTGGCTCTAAGCTCAGGCGGCTCCGCCCTCCCTCTGCCTGACCACTCTCTCCCTGCTCCTTCCCTCTAGGCCCTGCTGCTTTCTGCCTGTGCTTTCCCACTGTCCTTCCCTGGTGTGAGCCCTCAGCACTGCCCCCAGCCCACCCCGCCCCTGGGCCAGGCCCACAGCAGGTGTGAGCTTGCCTCTGTCCAGTGGGACTCTGGAATGCAGAGTCCTGGTGCTGCAGCCAGGCAGGTGGGAGTAGGGCTTGGGGAGCAAGGGGTGACAGTTGGCTGTGGCACTTTGCAAGGATTGCTGGGGCAGAAGAGTGCTTGGAATGGAGAGGGGCGACAGTTGGCTGTGGCAGCTGTAGTGGCAGTTGGGGCTTGGCAGGGGCACAGGCCTGCAGGACAGTGGGGTGGGGCCGCCGTAGGGTTGGCAGGTAGCCTCAGCCACAGAGCAGCTCTGAAGGGTGGTCTTTGGGAAGCCTGGGCAGGAGGGCAGAGCCAGCTGGCACTCGACCGGGCCAAACTCTGTCTAGGAGACCCACCTCCCTTCAGCCTGGACCTGGCACCTCCTGTGGTTCATGGGTGGGGCTCTGCTGCAGCCTAGGTCCACCGCAGGACCCAGGATGACGTGTGGTGGGTGGTTCCCTGGGGCAGCCCAGCATTCCCAGACCCGCAGAGGGTGTCTCCCTCTCGCCCTGCACTCTGCCCCTCTGACTGGTTTCCCAGTAGAGGCCTGGAAGAGGGCAGAGACAGGTTCTGGGCAGTTCCCTGGGAAGGGGCAGGACTCCTGGGGCTGTTGCCATGGGGACGACTGAGCAACACCACTGGTTGGAGAATAAACAGGCAGGTTCCCTGACCAGTGAGGGAGACAAAGACAGCCACAGAAAACCTAGCTGGGGGGTGGATTAGGAAATACTGCCTTGGGGAAAAATGGAGGTGGTGATAAAGTCTCTGGTGACGGTGACGGCGACGGCGAGGGTCCCTCCTCCCTGCCCCAGGACATAGAAAGGGTTGAAGGGTTACTTGCTGTTTCTCTCCAATTTCATTTCTCAAAGCTCCTCCCAGGCTGTTCCTCACAAAAGCCGACTCTGAGGATGAAAGGTAGCCGCTGCATTAGGTGCCCCGGAGAGCATGGCACGGTGCTTGGCCCCTCGCAGCTCCTCCGCTACCTTGCAGCCACACAGAGGCTGAGGCGGGTGGCCAGTTGCCAGAGCAAGTGGGACTGGGATCGGTGAGCACAGGTCTGCATACGCTGTACATGTAGGCTCTGTCAGAGGTGGGGGCTCTCTTGTGGCCTTTCATGATCCTTACAGCTCTCTAGAGCCAATGGGGAAGGGCAGCACATCCTGAGCTGCTGCTATCAGCGAGCTCGCCAGCTTCCACAGTGTGGCCCTGTGCCTCCATCCCTGGTCCCACAGAATGCGCATTCCCTGCCGGGCTTTGGGGTGTCCCTGGGCAGGCTCCAGACATACTCACAGGTGGTTGGAGAACTCTTTCAAATGACTGCACTACCCAGCCTGGAGAAGTGCACCCTCCAGGGCCCTGGGCACCCACCGCTTCCCTGTCATGTCCACCCACTGGTGGAGGGCAAGGACCAGGTCAGGACCAGGTCCAAGTCCTCACGGCACCTGGGTCCCCCACTGGCTGCCCAATGCCCACACTCCACTCATGTCACTGCACTTGTGCCTGTCCAAGCTCTTTCTCCAGGGTGAAGCTGCTGTGCTGGAGGAGTGGGCAGGTTTTCAGGTAGTCTTGGGGTAAAGTGCAGGTTCTGACAGCTGGACCAGCAAAACAGGGCATCACTGCCTAGCTTGGCATCTGCCCACCTCAGGCCTGACTTCAGAGCAGTTTCGTGGATGCTGAGCCCTGAGTAAGCATGACCTATCCTGGCAGGCAGACACAGAACAATCACAGCCTCTCCACCATGATCTGCTGAGAGAGGGGAGCTACTTTTTTTTTGTTTTTTTTAATGATATAGGGGTCTATAGAACAGATCAACAAATGGAGTGGCTTTAGGTATGGTTTAATCAAGGCTCTCTCTGGGGATTTTTTCATTCTTCCTTTTCAATGTGTTAGCTGCTTGACCTGCTCTTGGTTCTTAAAGCAGGAAAGACGGGAGTATTGGTACCCCATTGCCAGCAGTGCTGTTGAGTGGGGAGCAGAGTGGGTTTCACCTCTTCTCTTGATCATTCTAGCACTCCGCCAGAGCCTCTGCTAGGTGGGCAGCCCTGGCTGGGCACGCACTATGGGCCTTGCCTCCTGGGCGGCCTGCCGAGCCATGACTCAGCGCCAACTGGGAGCTCCAGTGACCACCAGCACTGGCCCCTGGAGCTAGCTAGCCATCTTGGGAGACACTTGGTCACTCTTCAGGGAGAGAGGTGACCTAAAGAGTCTGTCCAGGCCACACTTCCACGTTCCTGCCAGGCTACTCCACCTGGGGGTGGGATGGGTGGGGTGGCGTGGCCATCTACAGACTGTGCACTCTGTCCCCTTAAAGGGGGGCAGGTGACCAGCCACTTCAGGGCGACTGTGACTGCGTACAGCCTCTCCCTCTACAGGGATGGCTAACTCCAGCTCCATGTTTCAGATCGAGGATGTGCCTCTGAGGGTCCTCCAGAGAAAAGGCCAGCAGCGCCAGCGTGGGCAGCTGGGCGGCGGTGGGGCAGGGGCGTCCGCACAACCATTTCCAGGCGCCGGTACACAGAGGGAGTGTCGCAGGCTTTCATCCCCGGCTGCCAGACCTCGGCTCGCCCTGGCTCACTCAAGGAGAATTCCCTCAGCCTGTCCTCCCACTGCTGCCCTGTGAATGCTTCCTCACACATCCTGAGAAAGCTCCATTGCGGCCAGCCACCTCCCACCTCCCGAGGAATTCCGCGGCGCTGGCCGGTTGGGAGGCAGGGCGCGGACGCCGGGGCGCCTCGCGATTGGCTAGCCGGGGCAGCTCGACTCCTCTGCGCGGCTGGCCAGCCGCGGGTTCTCCTCCCTTCCCGCGGCTGCGCCCGGGGAGGGGGGGCAGCGCTGTGGCCTTTCCCCGCGAGCCAGCCTGAGGCCGCGCTCGCCACGCCGTTCGTCTAAGGGCTGAAAACAGCATCCACGGGCCAGAAGAGATGCACTAGGATCGGGGAGGGAGGGTAACCGACCCCGGCAGTGCGGACAGCGACCCGGCCCATCAGCTGCGGGTTCGGGGCGAGGCCCAGGCTGCTAGCTCCCGCCGGTCCCCAGAGCCCGCACCTCTCAGGGCTAAACGCACCAGGAGAGTCAGCACGCGGGGGCCTTGCCGCTGGATGACACCCAGACTCGGTAGCAGTCGCCACCACATGGCCCACGTGCACCCAGGTCCTCGAGGTGCCGGGTCCGCGGGCTTTGCCACGTCCCCGTACCCCGCCGCGTGCGCCTGCCTGGCTGCCTGAGCCGCGAAGTTTGCAAGTCGCGCGCTCCGCGACAGCGCGGCGGGGCTGGGGCCGCCGGTGCCTAGGGATCCCGCAGCCCTAGACCAAGCCGGACGCCGTCCGGGCGCCGCCTCAAGGGCTGGGCCGCGCCTTACCGCCACTCCCACCCGGGGGTCGCCGACCGCCCGCCACCCCTGGGGAAGGGCGCCAGGCGACGGAACCGCGCTGCGCGGCCCCCGCACGCGCCAGCCAGGGGAGGGGGCTTCCCACAATGCCCAGCGAGCCGCAGCCGGCACTTCCGCTGTCCAGCATACGCGGGGGGGCCGCGGAGCACCGGCCGCCGTGCGCCCCCGGAGCCCGCAGCGCCGAGCCGGCCGAGCGAGGGGCGGGGCCGGTGGCCGGCGGTGGGGGCGGGGCCAGGGCCGGGGTGCGGGGTAGGCCAATCAGCATCGGCCGGGAGCGCGCCGTGGGCGGGGTCAGGGTCCGCGGGCGGGGCGCGCGCGGGCGGCGGGGGCCGCGGGGCTGAAGCGGCGCGGGGGCGCGCGCCGGCCTGACGGACAGACGGACGGACTGCCGGGTGGACCAAGCAGCCCCAGCAAGCGCGCAGCTCGGACCCGCCCGGACGCAGCACTCGCCCGCTGCGGCGGCGATCACCGGCGCCGGTCCGGCGGCCGTGGCGCCCGCTCGCGCCCGCGCCCGCGCCCCATGGGGTCACAGGTAAGCGGCGCCGGCTCATTGTCCGCGCAGCCGGGCCGGCGCACCGCTGCGGGAGGCACCGGGGCCGGCCTAGCCGGGCAGATGCGGTGGAGCAGCTCCGAGCTGGGCGCGCCCCCGCCCGCCGCCCGCCGCGCCCCGCCCCGCGGGGGCGCCCTCCCGGGGGCGATCGGCACCGGCAAGCGCTGGGAGCCGGCGGCGTGGAGACCCTGGCCCGCAGGTCCTGGGCCTGGACGGCGTGGGCGGGGCGGCGTGGGCGGCGCGGTCCCTGCGGGGCTGAGCGTGGCGACGACGGTGACGGGGCTGCCCGGCCCCTGGGCCCCCTGGCACCTCCCGCTGTGGCCGCCGCCACTGTCCCTCCCCCGTCACCTCCGAAAGGGGAATTTTCCAGTTGGTAATTTCTGCTGCGTCAACGCCCGGCCCCAGGAGGCAGCCCCGGGGGCGTCCCGCGCCCCTTGTCCGCGCACCCCGAGCGCCCCGCAAGTCCCCCGCCCGCGCAGCCGAGCCGCACCCGGACCCGCCCGAGCCGAGTTTGCCAAGAGTCGGAACTGCGGGAGGTGGGCGCGGGCGGGTCACCGCACCCTGCTGGCCTCAGGGGTCATTGTCTTCTCAGTGGCTGGGCGCCGGCCCCATCTCCATTTTAATTGCCAGCGGAACCCGGCGCAGGGGCCTCGGGTCAGGGTGCCGGGGGGCGCGCGGACGGGATGCGGCGCGCGGGGCGCACGGGGCGCGCGGCGGGAGCGGGGTCGGCTTGGAGCCGCGTCTTTGTTTCGCTGTAAATAGACACGTCCGTTTCACAGGGTACCGCGAGTCCGTGTCTGACAACTCAATCCCGAGAGCAAGTGGGGACTTTTCTGCTCCACCGGGAGGGCTCTACCTAGTTGGGGTTCCCCGGTCCCGCCAGCGATTTCAGTATTTGTGGGATTAAAGAACCGCACACAATGGGGCTGGACCGAGGAGCCTTCGAGGAAGCTAAACGAGGCGAAAACAGCTGATTTCTTACCCTGAAGAAATGGAAACAAAAGTTTGACCGAGATTCTTAGCGATTTTTTCTCCCGCTTTCAGCGCCAGTCTCAGCGGTGCGTGTGGCCCGGTTACAGTCAAGATTGTTATCGGCGTTGTTTCAGGAAACGCTAATTAGAAAGCGTGTGCTGCGGAGGGACGGACGGACGGACGGACGGCAGACACCTGTGCGCCGTGCGCCAGTACCTGTGTGGGTCTGCTTTGTGTCAGTTCTGGAATCTTTCGTGCTGGGTTATCACAGACGCTAACTTCCCGTTTAGTAGAGGCTGGATACGGCTCGAATGTTGGTCCTCACGTTGCCTCCTCAGCAAGAGTGGAAAGTAAGTTTGTTCTTCAAAAGGAAAACTGGAAGGGCCTCTAGAAGAATTTGCTGAAAAGGAGGGAAACAGTCGTATTTTATCAGGGTTCTTCCGTTAGGTCTACCTTGCGAGATCCTATTGGATATTTTGACATGAAGACTGTAAGGGTGCATCAGTTTTATTGTCGGAAAGAGTGAGTGAATGATGACAGTGTTTAGGCAGAAGTTACTGTAGGTGCAAGGAAGAATTTAGCACTGTTTCCCCTAGTAGGTTTATAATTACTTTCATATACTGTATGAAAGGAGAGGGATTGAGTGCTGCTAAGAGACATTCCTTTAGAGTGGTGGAAGGCACTCACTTTGGGGTTTCCAGAAATCCAAAATTCAGTCTTTCCCTCAGGCCTGCTTCTCATTGACATTATCATGGATCTAAGAATTCTGTTTTGCTTAAGCTGTGTTCTGGTTTAGTTGCTTGTGTGGAAGCCCCTGTGCTCAGAACTGCGTGCCAGCCCACAGCTTGACGTCTGGGACTGTGGTCCTCACCCCTTGATGCTCATAGTACCACTGCAGTTGCTCCAGGGTTAGGTTGACACACTGCCACTGTGACTTCAGAACCGTGGTCACATCGCTGTAGCATAGAAGTCCAGAGATAGCTCCAGAGATGGAGAGAAAATGCCCTTGCAGTGTGGACACTCCCTTGTCAGCTGCGTTACTTACAAATACTGTAAATGAATGAAATTTTTTTTCTTTTTTTTTGATGGGACCGGAGTGCAAACTCGCGACCTTGCACATGCCAGGCAGGCACTTGTGCCACGGAGCTATCTCCCCAGCCCCATGCATGAAGTTTTAACAGTGAACTTTCTAACATTGTCCTCATGTGGGATTTTTAAATTAAGGGAAATTGGGCCGCGCCGTCCCTGTGGTCTGTGTTTCTGGGGCGCTGCTCAGCTGCGGTGCTCTGTTCTCCAGCAGAAGTCCTCGGCCAGTCTCCAGGAGCTGAGGAGACCCATTTAGTGCACCGGTTTAGAGAGCACCACAGCCTGTGAACTTGAGTTCATTCCACCCACTGCTGTCGCTTTCTGTGTTCAGGGGCCCTGGTGGTTGCTTTGAGAAGGTTCTGGTTGTCATGCTTGTATCAGGGTTCTGGCACCTGTGGAAAGCAGTTCCGTTTTGGAGGCTGCATGTTCTTTGTAAGGTATTGTTTGTTTGTATGTATGTATGTGTTTGTACTGGGGATTGAGTTCAGGACCTTGGGCTTGCCAGGCAGGTGCTTATTATCCTGAGCTATCTCCTAGCCTGGGCTGCATGTTGTTGCCGAACTCTTTTTTTTTTTTTTTTGGAGACAAGGTCTTGCTATGCAGTTCAGCTTGGCCTTGAACTCACTGTGTAGCCCAGGCTGGCCTCAACCTTGTGGTGCTCCTCCTACCTCAGTCTCCCTAGTGCCAGGATTGTAGGCCTAGACTATTACATCTGGCTCTTCATTTATACTTAACACATTTTCCCTTACGGTTTCTGGAATGAGAATGAACTATTAAGAATTGCCTTGTGAATCTGTCCCCTCCCCTGGGAGGAAAAAAAAAGTAAAGATTTAGGTTGATGGAGTTTGCTGAATGGCCTGACCTCTAAGTACGCGGACTGGGGTGTGCCGCCTCGCAGGGGCGTGTGCTCCTGACCTCGGGCTGCCTGTCTGGCTTTGGAATGGCAAGTTCTGGCTCTGAACTTGGGCAGAGTGCTGTGCCGTAAGTCGTGAAGTCTGTGGGCTTTTTCTCCTTTTCTGCTTGAACACCTTGGTGCTTCCTCACTGTATACTTGAGCATGGTGTTCTAGTTTGCAGGTGGTGACAGAATGTGTCTGACAGTCTTATTTGTACAGTAGATGAAAAAGAGAACCTTTTCTAACAAACTGATTGTTCTACTAAAGGCTGCGGATTAATCAAGCAAGATTAGTCAGATCTGATCAAAGTGTGATTTATGTAAGTTTCTGTGTTAAATAGTCAAATATCAGTGGTGTCATTTAACTCTTAATTTACATTAAAAATTAATGAGCTTTTTGTGGTTATTTTGTTTTATTTTGTGATCTGAAGATCAAGCCCATGGCTTCAAGCTTGCTAGGTACCCTCTGCCACTGAGCTATACTCTCAGATTTGAAATTTACAAAATATTTATATATATATATACATATTTTAATGTAATTGGTACACGGTCTCACTATGCAGCTCAGACTTGTAGTGATCCTGCTGTTTTCAGCCTCCCAAGAGCTGTGATTACAGGTGTTCACTACCATGCCTGGACTCAGTCGCCAGCTCAGTTCGTCCCCCCAGAGGAGGGCGGGGTGAGGACCTACTTGGTGTGGCATGTGGGACTGGGATTGAACCCTAGTCCCTGCGCTTGCCAAAGCAAACATTTAGTCTGCTGAGCTATCTCACTGGCCCTTAACCTAGGTATTTTTAGGGAGAGACTACAGTGTGTTCAGAGTCTCACTATTACATTGGACTCATAGTGATCCCCCTGTTTACAGCCTCCCAAGAGCTGGGATTACAGGCATATGCCATCATGCCCAGTCTCAATTGCCATGTCAGTGTGCTCCGGGGGTGGGGCTGGCACGGCGAGGATCCAACCCTTGGCCCCTGTACCTGCTTGCAGGTGCTTTAATCCACTGAGCTATTTGGCCAGCCCAACATAGGTATTTCTAAGTAGGAAGTTTTTTTTTCCACACAGAGTCTTGCTGTGTAGTTCAGGCTGACCTTGAAGTCACAGTATAACTTAGGCTGGCCTTGAACTTGCATTGATCCTCCCACCTCAACCTCAAGAGTGCTGGGATTATACAGGCCTGAGGTACCGTCCCAGCTTCTATGTAGAAAGTTGAGAAGCGCTAGTATTTTTCAACAGCACTTAGCTTCATTTTGGGTTTTGATGAATGTACTTTTTGAGTTGTATTGGACGGATTCTCTGGGCTTGTTTCAGCCATTCCTTAGCAGTAAGCCTTTGGAACAGGTTGGGGACAGGGCCAGTGGTTTGTTGGGGCGGGTCAGATAACACAAGGGATCAGTGGTATGGTTTCTTGTGGTAGAAGAGGTCAGGAACATTGCAGAGAGCTTGAAGGACCGTGCAGACTGCTGGCCAGGAGGGAGCTTCTTGGTCTCTACAGATAATAGGCAAAAGACCCAAGCTCTGGATTGAACTGCCCAGACCTGGTGAATCCTATCTGGGCTCTGCCTGACAGAAAGAGGGCTGCCTGTGAGGACGGCAGCTCCAGGGCCGGTGAGCTGTGGAGGTGGGTGTGAGGAGTTTCGTAGGTCCACGCAGTGCCTTCCGAAGCCGTTGCTTCTGCACATGGCCTTGCTTGTGAGGCCACACTGGAGAGCAGGGGTGCTTTTTGGAGCGCTGTCAGCGGAGCAGCTTTTCTCCCACCTGTCCTTGCGTGATGCAGCACCCTAGGTGTACTGTGAGGCCTCTGCCTTGGTTCCTGCTGCTGACTCTCTGGCTTGCTAATGTGTCTGCTTGTCCAGTTGCCCACAGAATGGGAAGGACTCAGGAATGTGCACGGATGATGGATTTTTAAAGAGAACTTATGTAAAGATGCACTGAATTAATTGCAATTATCGATACTTGGTGGTATCGATACTTCGTTTCCTCATGCTTAGTCTGTCTGCTTCACGGCACTCTGAAGAATAGGAGGCCTCCTGTGTTTAGTAAAGGCGACCACACACACGACGCCCAGCAGGGCCCTTCTGTGTAGAGGTTTGCAGCAAGGTGGCTCTGAGTCCTGTGCTGCCTGCAAAGGATTTAAGACGTCTGAGCTCTTTATGTATGGTGCGGGGATCAAACCCAGGACCTCACATATGGTAGGCAAGTGCTCTGCCTGGAGCCACTTCCCCAGGGAGGCAGCCATCCATAGGCAGGGCGGCCCTGACCTACTCAGTGTTAGCCACAGGAGGGGAGGTATCTCCTGCAGCCTTCGTACTTTTTCTCTGCTCCCCATCCAAACCCAGGTGCGGGTTACCGCTGAACTAGAGCCCAACCCTTTTTGTTTTTTATTTTGAGACATTTACATGAAGTTACTTAGGCTGGCTTCAAATTTGCAGCTTTCCTGCCTTGTTTTTCCTAGTAACTGGAATTATAGGCTTGTACCCCTGTGCCCAGCTTTTTTTTTTTCTTTCTAAAGACAGGGTCTCAAGCTAGGCATGGTGGTACATAGCTGTAACCCCAGTGCTTGGGAGGCTGAGGCAGGAGGATCACTGTGAGTGTGAGACCATCTTGGGCTACGAAGTGAGCTCAAAGCCAGTCTGAACTACATATTGAGACCCTGTCTCAAAAAGACCAAAAGAGAGTGCTGACCAGGTATCTCAGCAGATTAAACTAAGGCCTTGCGGGGGTGGCGTGTGCTCCTGCTGCACCCTAGTGAAGTCTTCATCCCCTTCCTTTCTTGCCTCCCCATTCCTCCATCTCCTGATCACCTTTCCTCTCGTAAGAAACCTTCCTCCTTGTTTTCTGCTATGTTTTATCTTGCTCTTTATTTATGCTTTTGGGTTCTTATAGGAAAGAAATCAGACCGTGTTCAAGCTTGAGTGATTTATTTCACTTAATCTTTCAGGTTTTCATAAGATGAGGTGCATACCTTTCCCCACAGGTGACTCTAGTTTACCCTTCTTTGTGGCAGAGTAGTACTCCATTGTGTGCAGGTGACCCCCCTTTTTTTTTTTGTCTCTTTATCTGTTAATGGACATACAGACCACTTCCAAGATGTAACTATTAAGAGTTGTAGTGCTATAAACGTGGGTATGTATGTATCACTGTAACACGATGTTTTTCACTCTTTAGGCAAGATACCCAGAAGTGGAACACCTCCTGGGTCAAGTGACATTTCTATTTTCAGTGTTTTGAGCATTTTATTTATTTTTTTGTGGGCTCAGGCTGCCGTAAGTGTGGGTCTGGGGATGGAACTGTTTTAAGGAATTAAAATCACATGAACACTTATTAAACAATACTCATTTTCTTATCATGAAACATTTGAGGTTAATATTGCTCCTCAGGAGAAACTTTACTGTTTCTCTTTAGCATTATATTAGTAAAAGTGTTCCTGGGTAATAAATGTTATCACTTTGTTGGTTATTCTTAAATGTATAGGTAATAAAGAGGAAAGTTTTATGTTTTCCAAGGAGATTTTTATTTTTATTTTTGTTTATGTTGGCGTAGGAAAATATATGGTTCTATTTTATATTTGTTTATTTTTGGTCTTTTTGAGACAGGGTCTCATGATGCAGTTCAGGATGGCCCTGAGCTCACTTTGTAGTGCAGGCTGGTCTTGAACTCCCAATGATCCTCCTGCCTCAGCCTCCTGAGTGCTGACATTACAGGTGTGTGCCACCATGCGGCAGATGAAAAAATGTATGATTTTATTGCTTTGTATGAGATTTTTGTTCCTTCAGTTCAGGGTGTTTTGAGAAACTTCTGATGGATGGCTAGTTGTCTTTTGGGCAGTAAAGTGTGTATAAAACCCACATGCTGTGACTGGCCCACCAGGTATATGAACAAAGGAGTTTTTAATGTTGAGTTCATTTTCCTGATTGCTTTTATTTTTATTTTTTTTGTTGGCGGTAGAAGGTGACATTGTGTTTTCCATTCTTTTTGGTCGTTTTCACAGTTGTTTTCTCTGGATGATGTAAATATTCTGGGAGGCGGGAAAGTGGTTTTGTCCGTTCCTTTGCTTTTCCTCTTCTGGTCTAGCCTCTTGATCACTGTTGCTATTTTTTATTTATTTGGTGTGGTAGAAATTGCCAGACGGATATGGGATATGGTGGCACACGTACGTAATCGTACCACTCAGGAGGCCAAGGCAGAAGGATCACTGTGAGTTCAAGGCCAGCCTAAACTGCGCAGCGAGGCCTTGTCTCAAAAGGTGGGGGGGGGGGGGACTTGCCAGGTAGTTCAGTTGATTAAAGTACATGATTTGGCAAAGTCACTAGGGTGCTGGGGACCGAGGTCTGTTCCCCACCTCCATGTGGACCACGAGACCACCGTTCAGGCAGCCTGAGCCAGCTTAAAAAAAAAATCCTTCTCAAAAGAGAGAGGAGCCGGGTGTGGTGGTGCACACCTATAATCCTAGCACTTGGGAGGCTGAGGCAGGAGGATGGGGTGCGAGTTTGAGACCAGCCTGGGCTGCAAAAGTGACCTCAAGGCCAACCTGAGCTGCATAGCAAGACCCTGTCTCAAAAAGACAAAAAAAAAAAAAGAAAAGAAAAGAGAGAGAGGAAAGTAGAAAGGGGTGGGGGGGGAGAAGAGGGAAACAGGAGAAGAGAATTAATTGCCAGAGGTCCCAGAGGTAAATAAGGGTAGGAGGCTCCAACTGTGTGGCTGTGAGTGGCCAAGTCCAGTGATGGGTAAATTCCTGCGATGGAGCAGTGCCCCAAGTTCCAGGGGGACGTGCACCTTCCTGTGCCAGTCGGGCTGAGATGCGCTCCTTCCCTGCCAGCACGGATGCCCGGCCAGGTGCTGTGGGTGCTCAGGGTCCTGTCTCCTCTGTGAGCTCCTTGGGAAGCACAGCAGGGTGCACCATCCCCCCCACCCTGTGCCCTGGTGTGCCACCCTCACCAGGTGGCATCTGTGGCCCCTGCTCTCGGCATCCTGGCCGTCACCTGTTTGCCACCGTGTTCTGCACGGTGCTCTTCTTTACAGTGCGGGTGGCAGGTGACCAGCTTGTGAGCTAATAGATTCTCAGCTAAAGCCAGCATGCAGAGAGTGCCCGGAGGGAGGGGCTCTGAGCACCCTGCTGGGCCAGGCCAGAGCAGGTGAGAGGCCGGCAGGGTGCGTGGGTGCGCAGCTGAGTGTCTGCGCTTGGAGTGCGTGGGACACTTCTGTTTATGTCTGTCCCCCAGGTGAGGCCCAGGGCTCAACTGTTTCTCTTTCCTGGGCAGCAGGAGGGACCTGTGGCTCCTGCTCCAACGCAGAGCTACCTCTCCAGCCCTTCCTTCCTTCTTTTGAGACAAGATCTTACTAAACTGCACAAGCTGGGCTCAAATACGTGGTCTTGCCTTAGCTGGCGGAACAGGCTTGTGCTGTCACACCTGGTGATAACCGTCTCTTTAAAAACTTATTTGGGAAAATATTTGGGGGGACACTTACATAAAACATACACAAAATTGGAGCAAACAGCCCCTTCCCCAGCTACAGTGATTCCTGACACTTTCCTGTTATTTCCTTTATCTCTTTCATTTTTTTGTTGATTTTTAAAACAATTTCAGACATTTAATTGTACCTTCAGGTACTTAGCCACACGCAGTAACGCAGTCACACGCCCGTACCCTGTGCTTCTCACACGCGTGGTAGTCTCTTGGTCACTGCTCAGGTTAGCGCCCTGCTGTTCTTCTTTAGTGCTGGAGTCTGAACCCAGGGTGAACTCAACATCCCCATCCCTGTTATGTATTTACGTTTTTAAATATCATTTATTTATTTGATACAGGGTCTCAGTATACAGCTCAGACTTATAGTGATACTCCGGTCTCCACCTTCCCAGCACTGGGATAGCAGGCATGCACCACCATGCCTGGTTTCGGTGGCCAGCATGTTGTGAGGCTGGTACAGTATGCTGTACTGGGGATCCAGCACAGATCTTGTGCTTGCCAGGCAGGCACTTAGACCGCCGAGCTGTCTCCCCAGGCCCCTCCCCAGCCCTTTTAACATTTTATTTATTTGTATATGTATTTCTCTTTTTTTCTTTTTTCTTGTCTTTTTTTTTTTTTTTTTTTTTTTTTTTTTTTTTTTTTTTTTTTTTTTTTTTTTTTTTTTTTTTTT
>PVKN010025916.1:0-13976 GCA_004027915.1 Capromys pilorides
CAGTGGCTCTTTTAAGGGATTATGATCCTTTTATAAGCAATATAAAAGCTGTGGATCTTTCCCTACCAAATGCACATTTCTTTCATGATCTCTAGTTCACCTAGGGATCTCATGAACCCCAAATGAAAGCTATCATTTATCTGTCAAGTCAGCGTGTACTTGTATTCTGTTACACTTTCAAATAATATCAAAATTTTTTCTTGGAATTTGACATATACATACGAGCAATGACTGAACAATCTTCAAATAAAATGAAACTGAACAAAAATGTAATCTGCATATTTGAGGAAAAGGGTAAATTGTGAGTACTTTTGACAATTCACTATTTTACCAGCAAAGTAATACACCTGAGTTTAACAAATTCTCTGTTTATTAGTTTGACTGTGCTGCTCTCTTTAAACCCTAAGATGACTGAATAATGAGGTCTTAGTTGTGAATAGCTTTTGTTCAATGGTAGACTCAATTCAATATAGAGGCATTCTAAATAACAGCTTGAAAACTTAGGTTTTTTGTTTTGTTTTGTTTTGTTTTACAGGTTGCAATATAAAATAAAAAATGAATCCAAATTTTTACAGCTTTATTTTTTTACAAAAATAACTATAATCTAGGTATTATAATAGTTTTTTAAACGTTTGTTAATATAGTAATACTTACTAAGTAAAAAGGATTACTAAGTATTGGTATGCAATGATGAAGAAATACATAATGTCAGTCCTTCATAAATTGTTCACTATCTTACCTAGTTCCATTTAGATTGCTTCAGAGAAAATCCTTCAGAGGCTTCTCAAGAGTTCCAGAATGCACTGACTGACTGTTCCACTAATATGGGAAAGAAAACTAAACCAATGCCATTTTGTGTGCTAGTGCAACTCTAATGTTTAACTTTCTGTTTCTTTCAGTTTGTTCCTTATAAATGTTGTTGTAGTTACCTAACACAATACTACCCCATGCTTTGTCACCCCAAGAGGTGAAAACAAGACCTCTTATTCCTATGTAAAATGTTGGACTCCTTTGTTCTTTTTTCACAAGCTAAGCCCATGCTTTCTGTAGCTGCACTAAATTGTATCAGCACCCCTCTCCTCAGACCTGGAACCAGACCAGGAAATAGAACCATGTAACTATTCTCCTCTCCTTCCCTTCCAGGTCAGTGCATGGTCCTGTGCTGGGTGTCTACCACTGGCCACTAATAAACTTGCTTGTCTCTGCATCTGGCCTCCATGGGTGACTCAAGTAAGTGCATTTGCTGCAACATCATCATTATAAAATGATCCAGTGTTGACTATCTTTAGGTTCCTGTCTCATGTTCTTTTCTACCATGTATTTCTAAAACTTCTAATATGTACCCTCTTTGGCTGGGCCAAGGATTCTCTCTTTGACTTAGAGGAGAGACACACACCTGTCCAGTGGCCACGTAGTCCTTCACTGGATGGATGGTCAGGCTAAGGATGTCATCATCATGGCCCAAGTACAGCCTCTGGGAGTGTTGTTGCCTGTTGTATACGACAGCAACTGCAGCAATGTGGTAGACCACTTCTCCAGTTTGTGTGTAGAATAGATTGTTTCTGCAGTCATAGCCTCTATAACTGAAGCACAAGCCCAAGAAACACATGTAGATGAAGGAACAGTGAATGAAAAGTTGTCAAAGACAATGGTGATGTGAACACATGCAAGTGGGACCCCCAGTGTCTACATAGCTGCAGGAAAGAAACATCAACTATGGCAGGAAGCCCTCTGAGTTTATATACGTGCTTCTTTTTTTTTTTTTTTTTTTGATACTGAGAATTGAACTCAGGGTCTCACACTTGCCAGGCAGGTGCTGAGCTATATCCCTGGCTGCGAGTTTGCTTTTTAAGAGACTCATAGGCACTGATCATTTTAAAAGGAATCTGAAAATAATAAATAAATAAAAGGAAACTGTTCTGAGATCTTCAGCAACTGTACATGTTCCTTCTTAAAGTGGAAGTGCTGAGAACACATGTGTAGGTACACAGGCTTCCCTCTTCCATCTCTTCCACAAGCCCACTCCTTCTTTAGGAAGGATGGAGGTGGAGTCTACAGTCACAGGAAATGAAATTTAAATTGAATTTAACAGTGTTTTCTTTTTTTCTTGCAGAAGCCATGATACAGTGACAAAAGACTCAAGCATGAAAATATATGTAGACATAAAGTTTTATGGAAGAAGTAAAATGAATGTGAAAGTCCAAGTAGAAATATGATGACAAAATATTCTGCTGTGATGGAAGCACATGTTCGTGTAAAACTGATAATGGTGAGGGTGAACTGTTTATGGCATTTAGGTTCTACTGTATTCATTTCAATGACTGATACATTTATAACCCATCAGATATATTTTTCTCAACCATTTAAACTTACATTGAAAACTAGGTGTCAACTTTAAATGTACAAAGGCTGACATCATTTTATAAAATTCTAGGTGGACTGGGGAATATGTGAGGGAAGTATTTGAAGAAGACGCTGGAGTGTGGGGGCAACTCAGTGCAGGGGCCCAGGAGAATGCATTGGAGATGGTGCAGCAACCGGGGAGTGGCACGCGCAGCCACCAACCCAGAGCCAGAAGAAAACTCAGGGTCTAGAGGCAGCCATGCTGCAAAGGTCCCAGCATGCTGCCTGAGAAAACTGCACAGAGAATCGCGGTGGCAACACAGACACAGGTGTGAGGGCACATGGGAAGGAGACGTGTTGCTGAGAGGGAACCTCTGGGAGCCTAGCAACAGGCTAACGGCGGGAAGAGTCACAGGGCCCCAGGACGGGCCACCCACCCATGTATGAACTGGAGCTTTAGGCTGTCCTCAGGGGCCTTCTCCCGTTTGAGGAAGGGCATTGCATGGTTTTTCTCCTTACTTTGTTGCTTTAGCTGAGGTAGATCTTCTTTGTAAACCTTAAAACAGAAACAGAAACACTTAGCTAAGATTCCTTATAGGTTTCAAAACATCAGTATCTTGACATTGTTGGGAAACCTTCCGTTGCATCAAAAGAACATTTTTGAAAATGTAATATATAAGATCAAATATTAGTTCCTCTCAATGAGCAAAACTAACATGAAATATTTTTAAGTCACTAGGGTTTTAGAGTGACATATCTCCTTGATTTGTTATTATTTTCTTAGGTAATTTGCATCCAGAAAACATTATTAGGTTGATATATTAACAAATAAAATTGTCAATGAAATATATTTTATTTCATTTCCTTTAAGGTAAAAAAACCTTTTGATGATACTGAAACTTGCAAGATGAGTCATTCTTTCTAAAATTTCTCTTTGGAATTATTTTCCTTTTATGGTCCCATGCACCTCGACAGGACAGACTGGGATGCAGAGTAAGACGTGCTCTCTTGACCTGACCTACAGCCTCCGATCTGCTGCTGAGAGAACATTCCTACAGTTTAGTTTAAATTTATACAAAAATCAAAATATTTATCATATTTTATGATAATCAAGAAATGTCCATTTAACACACTATAAACAAAATATAATATAATAACTCCTCACCTTTATGAAGGAAAATTTTCATTTGATCAAACTATATTTGGAATGTTAATAATATAATAAAAAACCCTATTTAGGATTTGCACAAAAATCATTTTTAAAAAGCCTGAAGATATTGCTGTTCTCTATTACAGATATAATCAAGTAAGCTTTCATATATAATTATTCATGTAAATTAATGGTGTTTTCTCCAGAGTATCAATTATTTATCTTAGAATACTAAATTCTAAGGTATTTCTACTACTATTTTTTCAGTCTTACAACCTCTGTTGGCCTCAATTTCATACTTATAGAGTGGAATTAAACTTACCCCTCACTCAAGAATAACTTAGAAATATTGTGAGCAACTAATACCGGTGAAAACAGAGAAAATAAGATGCTAAGGAGATTGTATATATTCTAGGCATGGGTTTCAATATAGTGATGCCTTTTCATTATTAACATAATTTTATAGTATTCCAAATAAACAAAATGGCTATGTTTCCTAAACCTTTGTTCATGTTGCTTAAATTTCATTTGTGATGCAAGGGTATACTGGTTAGTGTTTGCATGATGTTACTACATTAATAATTTTATTTTTAATTACGGTAATTGTTCTGTATACTACATTTTCTAATACTTGGTTGAAGCTGATTTAATCATGAACTTGACCCAAACCATAAATTTGTACTAATCCAGTTTTTCAAACACTGAACCAATGAGTGACAATTTTAATTTTTTTTTTATTCAGTACAGATTGGACTTGCAGTGATCCTCCTGTTTTCAGCCTCCCAAGTGCTGGGATTACAGATGTGTACCACCACGCCCAGTCTCAATTGCTGTCTCAGTGTGTCCTGGGGCAGGGCTGGCACAGCACACCGGGGATCAAATTCTGGTCCCTGCATCTGCCTAGGCAGGTGCTTTAATCCACTGAGCTATCTGGCCAGCCTTCTTGACTAACTTTTAACTAGAGACAATTTCTTACTAAAGAGATAGTGAACACTTAAATTGGGTTTTTACTTTAATTACATAGATTATGGCTGCCTATGTTCAGAAAGAAATGAGGATAACAGGCCACACAAAAACTACCATGCTTTAAAGATACTCATCCTGAAATCATAAACTTTGATGATGAAGGGAAGGGGAGGGAAACAGGGAGGAAAGGTAGGAAAAGAGAAGTCAGGAAAAGGGAGGGGGAGAAAGGGGAAAAGACAGAGGACAGAAGAAAGGTGAGATGATACGAGAGGAGAGAGAGAAAAAGTATAGCTTACATGTACATTTTTCTATAAATTGGGTAGGGAAATGACAGTAGGAAGCAAAAAGCCAAAACATTAGAGGTCCAGATTTGGAATTTGGCAACTGTCTTCCACTTATTTTTGATATGGCTAAATGAATGCTTTCACTTTTAACCTATATTCAAAGGCCAGGAATGAGCATTTTCTTATTTTCGCCTTTATTTGCTCCTGCTGAGGCTCCATCCATTTTCAGTGCCATGGCCAAAGCCACCAAGCTCTCGGCTCTGGCAGTGCACGTTCATTGTTCTCTGGTTACTAACCTGGCGGTCGTAATTGATTTGGGTTTCCTGCTCAATATCAGAGTCCAACTCAGGCACATCAGATACATCTGAATCCGACTCTTCACTGTAGGAATCAGTGCCGCCTTCTGCACAAACATAACCCATTAAAAACAAGCAAGAATTCCAAGGCTCTAAATAATTAAAAATATTATTTGAAGTATATTCTTCCATCATAAAGTGAATCAAAAATAATTACACCATTGCTTTTCACTTAATATAGATTCTTAAAAAGTTTTTTTCCCTTTCATCTTTGGCTGAATTCAGTCCTCCTTTATTCTTGGGAGCATTAACAAATTTTTCCCCAGGCAGACAGAACACAATCTACTCTTCTCTATTAGATGGTTGGATCCTTGAGTTTTAAACTTTTTAAGAACCAAAAAGGGAAGGTTTCACCAAAGAGAAAGTGGGGCAAAAGGAAGTCTAGCCACTTACGTCAGTGAAGCTCTTTTTAGCTCCCCAAGTGCTGATAATTGCCAGGGTCAAAACCCGTGTAGCTCCTTTTCCACGAACATAGCTACTCAAGTTGTTCACTCGATTACCTGCTCATTTCTGCTGAGACTACACAACCACTGAACTGGAACACAGGGGGCCCCACTGCAGACCATTCTCTGAACCGCAATCTGGAAGTAACTTTTGTTCCCAAGGTTACCCCATCAACCCCCCCTCCCTACCCTGGGCGGAGCAGGCTGTTCATTATAACTGTCTTAAGCAGGCTGATGCATTTGTTTCCATGCTAGCTTGAAAGTTCAACTTTGCATGTAAACCTTAAATTTTCCACTTGCATTTGGCACAAGCAAAATCCTTTGAAGGAAATTATCTAACTGATCATATTAATCTCCAAAGTTTGTTTTTTCTTTTCATTTAAAATTTATTATAGTAATGAATCTTTCAAAATGGCTTTCTTTACCTCTAGCATAGATATTAGAATAATCTTTCAATGTTCCTTGAAATATAAACAGACATTGGAAAGTCATGACTCATTTTACCCTGGGGTGCAGTTTCAAGCATATCGTTGCTGACATCTTCTGGAATGAACCTCCACTGGAAAACCGAGTGGTCAGCCCCTCCTGTGCTTAACACCCACTGGAAGTCATGGGACCAGCGGACATTTGTGACATGTGCAGAGTGGCCTACATACTTTCTGAATTTGGCTCCTGTAAAGATTGTTTTTTTGAAAAGATTAGTTACGCAAAAAAATCATTAGTTAAGAAAGCACATCTCTATTGAAATGAATAAACTATATATGCTAGAAAAGTCTTTATTCTTATAATAGTACACCAAATAAGTAAGTGACCCACAAAATATCTCTAATATTTCACTATATGTTAATATGAGGATAGCTCCTGAAAGAAATGAAGCCCTACAGCCAAGAAACAGATTTGAACCTATTCCAAAGAACACTCTATTGGGCTGGGCATGATGGCGCACACCTGTAATCCCAGCACTTGGGAGGCTGAGGCAGGAGGATCAGTGCAAGTTCATGACCAGCATGGGCTACAAAAGTGAGCTCAAGGCCAGCTTGAACTGCATAATGAGACCTGTCTCAAAAAGACAAAAAAAGAGAACACTTTACTGCCTCACTAATTTAAAAAATAAATGATCAACAACATCTTACACATTCTTATTTACATGCAAAGTAAAACATGTAGATATTTATAATAGGGACTCAGGAAACAATTCTGCTGAGATCAAAATCAAGCCATTACTTGGGGTCATGTAGGCACAGAGCTATGGTAATGAATTAAAATTAGTTGCTTCACTCAGTAAACTGTAGCCCTAGATGGTGAATGCAATAAGAAAAACTATTCAAAATTATATTTGTGGTTGAATTATTGAAAAAAAGACTCCAAGGTATGCTCAGAACATAGCAGGATTAAACACACACACACACACACACACACACGGTGTAACAAACAGGGTCCATCTTCTGTGGAGGCCTAGGACTCCACAGACCAGGGGTGACTTCACAAGGTCAGCGAACACGCACCCCGTGTTGAAAGCCCTTCCACTTATAGCAGTTCTTCTAAATGAACTCCTGTTAAGAGGAGGGAAAGGCAATCTGTTCTGTCATTCATGTTTAAAGCCCAAATACCTGCTGGAAATGTAATGACTTTACACAATGGTAAAATGCCTACAACCTGACTGTCTCCCAAACGTGTCTGACCAAGTAGGCCCTGTTTTCTCTCTCACCACAAGTCAAGGAGAATGTTACTGCGGAAGGGAAAGGATGCACCAGGCCTCAAAGCAGCCTTGCTTATTTCAAAGGGTTGCCTAAATAAATTTTGGCAATAAAATGCAACTAAATCTCAGTCAGAGGCAGTTGGAAATGCTGGCTAAGAACGGATGGGAAGTGGGGTATGATCTTCCTGGGTCAGTACAGATTGTGAAGTGTGTGGTGGCTCTGACCTTCATACCTTTCTCAGGGATTATTTAACCTGTTTCTCCAGAATGATTTAAAAGTATGTCCAAGAATTCTTTCATACAAATCGAACTGAAAGGAATATGGCAAAAGTAAAAACGGGTGACATCAAGGAGGAGGTTAACAAAGGCACCACACTTTCCTCCTTTCTGTCTTTCTTGTGTGTCCTAAGAACACTAAGCAGCCTCTGGAGAAGCTCCTCACAGCAAGGAATGGAAACCGCCTGCTAAGCGCCACGTGAGAGAGGGAATCCCACATCCAGTCTCAGTTCAGCCCACAGATGCCTGCAGCCTCGTGAGCATCCTTGAGCTAGAACCATTCACCAAGCTGCTCATGATTCCTGAATGCCACCCCCCCAAAAAAAAAACTGTAAGATAATAAATATTTCAGTAATTAAGCTGCTAAATTTTGGGGGAGGGTCATTACACAGAAATAAATAACACAGCCTTAGTTGGCTGGAACTACAACCTGCTAAAGCATATGACACTAACATTGAGGCCTTCACTTTCTGACCCTGATTTCTACCCTCTCTCTCTGGCACTTTGTTCTGGGCACGTTTGCTCCTCTGCTGCTCCTCCAGCATGCCTGACGTAATTTGCCCCGAGGCCTCAGATGTGCTGTTCTGTCTCAGGAATGCTCTTTCCCTGGAGGTCTGAACAGTTGCTTCTCTAGTCTCCTTCATGTTTCTAGTCAAATGAAACCCTGAGACGAGTCTCTCTTTGATCACCTCATTTAAAACAGTGACACTGCTGCCCCAGCCCAAAGCCTTTTGTCCCCACTATTTGTTTTATTTTCTTCACATCACTTTTGCCAGCAGACATGGTTCTTGTTCTTTTAAGAAAACAAAAGCTTCATGAGGGCAGAGATTTTTCTTTGCTTTATTTATTGACGTATCTCTATCCTTTAGAACAACACTTAATGAATATTTATCAAACATATAAAAGCCTTATCCATCTCTTCCACTGCTTTCCTTAGACAACTTCCATTTGTTCTTTCCACCACTAGGGTGACTCAGGCCTTCCATTTCATCTGTTTTCTATCAATTTTTTAAAATTTTAATTTAAATTTAATTTAAATTTTTTTTTTTTTTTGCCATGGCTTCAAAAACTGTCACTGTGCCCAGCAATACCAAACTTCCTCTCCAGTCCTGAACTCTCTCCTTGCAGGGCCAATGACCCATGCACTTTGTCCACTCGGGTGTCTAACAGGGGCCTCAAATGGGCAACCTTTTCTTTTCTTGCTTTCCCATCTCTATAAATGGTTCTTCTTTCTATCTGATTGCTAAAGTCTAAAACCAAAAAATCACCCTCAGTGATTCTTTGTTCCACCTGTATTCCTACTCGAGCTTAGCAGTGAGACTTTAGCTCTACCTTGAAATTCATCCCTAAGTAAACCACTTTTCTTTGCAACTGTTCCTAGGTATATCATCTCTCAGCAATATTCTTGCAAAATAGCCCTCTTCTTGAAGACTTTTTCCCCCACCCATTTATATAATATCAAAGAGCTCTTTTAAAGATTCAAATGAGTCATATCAATCTTCCACATAGGTCCCTCTTTAGTTTTTCCTCACACATTTCTAATGGGTTACAAGGCCCTTCATGACACCACCCCGGATGTCCTGTTCAACCTCAGGGTCTATACTCCTCTCCTGTCATTTACTGCTCTCATCTTTTTGTCCCCTGTTCAACATCAAGCCCATCCAAGTTACAGTGAAGGCCGACACCTTCCATCCAAGGCTCCAGGTTTCACAACTCATAACAATATCCAAGATGCTTATCACAGGATGTACTTGTCCAAGTCTATGTATGTGAGTGGGGTTGTGTGTAAAAGATGAAAGGGAACACACAGGTAAAATATGAGCTCTGAGGACAAGTCAGGGTGCAAAGGCTGGTACATGTCATGTGCAAAAGTTTGGATTCTAGCTTATGTCAGGGTCTATGCACTGACCAAGTGGATGTAGCCTAATGCCAGCAAGATACTGTCAATATTAATTCTGATTGCTTAAAGATTTGAGAATTATCAAAATGAGAAAACCAAATTCATATAATTTCATTAACTACAGAACACTTTTATCTAATCACAGAATACAAACGTATACATAACCTCAAATGTGTCAAATTAGCTTTATTGTCAATTTTATTTATGACAATGGAAAGCTATAAAGCTTGCTCCGTCTTCCACACTTTCTCATTGTCACGAGCCTCTCACTGGTCCAAAATTTGGGAGAGGTGGAGAGATATTGGTTACCCATGCCCTTACTAGAGAGAAACTAGTTCCATTAACTACTATTACTATTAATAATTCCTAAACATTTTTATTAACTTCCCCACCAGCAGTTTTGGCACAATAAGAACACAAAAGCCTGAAAGTCTCTAAGGCAAAGTGCGAGCTTTAGGAATCTTGTAGCACAGAAAGTCAAGTCAGTTTGCTATGAGGAAGTGAAACCTTGGCGGGCTGCTGAGGCAGGTGTTGCTCCTCTCCTCACGCCGTCACTCCACAGTCTGCTCTCCTACTGTCCCACCTACCCTGGGCCCCAGATCACTGGCTGATGTGGGTATCTCACTTTGACAGACAGCACTACCTGCCCTCTCCTAGATCCACATCTCCATTGCTATCTTCCAGATCCAGTATATCTTACTGGGTTTGGGAATACACAGGAGATGCCGACCGCCAAGCAGTAGCATGGCTCCAGTTCTGACACTGCAGTAGACCTGCTCCAGCCTTTGTCATGCTTCTGTAAATCCTAAGTTCTCAGATACCTTCTAACTTGCCTAACTTACACTCTACAAGTGCATTACTCAATCCCACAGGTTATGCTCTATTAATCATGAGATCAATTAGGAAGACAGAGAGGTTGAATTTGGCACAGTGGGATAATTTTGTGCTCAAGCGTTTTAAATGATGGTCATTTTATTAAGTGTAAGTGATGGTGATTTTTCAGTGCATTTTATGTTTCATTTGTACCATAATTGTCGCTGCTTCTATACTGACAGCTGAAAATGACTTTCTGATTACATTTTTCCATCGCTTCCTTGCTTAATTTAAAAATCATTCAAGTGCAAGAGCTTTCAGGCAGCAGCCTGGCCCTGCTAATTGCTTTCTCAAAATCATATGTTCAGGGTGTGCTGGAGGAATCTCCAAGGAGCCTGTGGATTCATCTAAACTTGCAAAGAGATGAAGGTGGGGCCATTACATAGTTAATTTAGTCACAAAGTACAAAGCCTTAAGGTGCCACACAATTGAACTGAAACAATTTCAGGAATAAAACAAATGCAACAAAAAATGTGATGGCAGGAAAGACTTTGAATCCAGCCTCTTGCTCAGAACTTCATCAGTAATAGCTCTGCAAGTCTGGATTGCAAAATTGATGCTGCAACAAGGGGGTCATAAGCTGTTCTCATCCCAGAACAATCACCTTCAGATTTTAATTATGACTAAGAAGATCTGCTTTGCACTTCTAAATTTAAGCAGCTGGGTGGTACAAAAGAATTATAATATTTTAATAGACTATATAAATTTTAAATTATGAATATTAATTGACACAAACGTACATAAAATATGATTTGTTTAAAATGTGAAGTACAAGACCTAAAAAATCACAAAATGGTATTAATTGTATTAACAAATTTTAATTTAGATTTGCAAAACCATGTATCTTAGGATGGCAAAAGTAGATCTCATTAATACATTTCATGCAAAATTACTGAAGAGTAAATATAAATATACAAGAAAAAATAAAGTGTGTGTTGAATGGAAACCAAGAAAATAACCTTCCATTTCTCATTTAGAAAGAAAAAGTACAGCTTGGTGTGAGAGTCCATTTAATTTTCAATGATCACGAATTACCACATTTTGTAAATGGAAATTCCACTAATAAAAACAGGAAGCCATAAACAAAATAGCAGGGTTTTTTTTCCCCTAGGATTAGCAATGTACTAGTGTGATTTGAAAATAATAAAAACATGAGCTATTTCATGGCAAAATTTGCGAGTAAGGTTAGGACTGCAACCTACAGGTTTCCTCGGAGTCAGTGCAGCTGCCAGCACCTACAGCAAGGAATAACACAGCAAGGGGAAATGCGTTTGCGCATGCTATGTGCAGCCAAAGTAAGTCTTCTCCCAGGGAAACAATCTCTTGGCTTACCTTTCTTGAGACAAGGAAATTTAAACAATTTGACCAGCCCAAAATCATCTCCAGACACCAACACCGAGCTGTTATAATTTGCGTCTACTGAATTGATGTCAGTAACTTCAGTGTATTTGGGCCAAATTCCACTCACTTCTGGGCCTTTCACACATGTCCAGGAAGCCCATGGGATCCCTTTAATTTCTTCTTTGCTTGTTAAAGGCTTTCCAGCTGAAAATAAATTATATGATGCTACATAAAAATGTAATTTATTCATTGTTCTTTTCTGAGGTCTACCTGTTACTTTTAAAAGCTACTATAAATCAAGGAAATTACAGGTTTTAACTACTTTACACTTTTTTTTTTTGATGTTTTGGTGGCAGCATTTATACAAATATACGCAAATCTCAAATATAAGAACAGAAAATGAATATTGTTCTAAATAAAATACTCTGAAATACTTATTTATTTGTTTATTTATTTATTTATTTATTATCTTTTAGGGTAGGGTCTACAGGGTGTTCAGGGTCTCATTACTAGATCGAACTTGTAGTGATCTGTCTGTTTACTGCCTCTCAAGAGCTGGGATTACAGGCTCCTGCCACCACACCCAGTCTCAGTTGCTGTCTCATTGCTCCCTGGGGGCCAGGCCAGCAGGGCAGGCTCGGAAATTGAATCCCTGGCCCCTGCACTTCCTATATTTTAGATATAAGTGATAGTTTGCTTTGTACCACTGATGCAATAACTTTATTAAATTATATCTTACTCCACGAAGTTACTAACATTTTCCTAGGTTCAAAAACTTAAAGTTTTTCCTGAATTTTTATTTTTTATACTTCAAGAATGTTTACAAAAAATTAAACTCATACTATAGATTAGCTTTAAAAATAATGGATTATTTAAATTTAAAAGTTCTGAGTACAGGGCCAGCAAGATGGCTCAGTGGTCTAAAGCACTTGCTTAGGCAAGCTTAGGCAAATTTAGGCAACCACAGGGACCACGGTTCGATCCCCAGCACCACATGCTGCACCAGCCCCACCCCTAGGGCAGGCTGAGTTGGCCATAATATATATATATATATATATATATATATATATATATATATATATATATATGAAAGCTCTAAGTACAAAAAAAATTCTAAGTACAAGATATAGGCATTAAAATTCTGTATTTCAATAACAACTTCAAAGTTAACAGCATGCAATATATTGTTATTCTATTTGTTTTGTTATGAAATTTTGGTTTTCTTTTCCATAAAGCAAAATAAAATTAAGGGCTGGCCAGAGAGCTCAGCAGACTAATGTGCCTGCTTAGGCAGAGTGCAGCGGCCAGGGCTCAATCCCCAGTATACAGTGCTGCCTGCCCCCGGGTGCAATGAGATGGCAACCGAGCCTGGATGTGGTGGGGTGTGCCTGTAATCTTAGTTCTTGGGAGGCTGAAAACAGGAGGATCACGATCAGTCCGATCTATGTAGTGAAACCTTATAGACTCTGTACTAAATACTTAAAAAAATTAAATAAAATTAAAAAACAAAAAGTATACCAGATACATGAACAAGCTAAATTTGAATCAAAGTTATCACATAATCCTTTTTCTTTCTTCCTTTTTTCTTTTTGGTGGAACCAGAGGTCAAACTCGGGACCTCACTCTTACCACTGAGCTATTTCCCGTCCTACACAATGTAGATTTTGAAATTTACTCAAATTGTTACTATAACAACAAAACTTTGATTAAAATGTATTTCTTGAATAAAGTCATATTTATATAGGTATATACATTTATAAAACTCAATGTATGTACTTAAAATCTGTGCATTTCATTATCTGCAAGCCCTAACTCAATAGCTATGTGAAGTGTGAACTGAAGTTAAACCTAAGAAACTACAGGTAATGGATCCTAAGAGTGAAAACCCCAGTTTGTATTGTTTTGTCTTTGGGAAGCAGTACTGGAAGTCCCTGAGATTTATATTTGCATAGGCTGAGCCTTGTGAAGAATAAATGCAAATTCAAGATCATTAATGCAAAAAGAAAGAAAGAAAGAAAGAAAGAAAGAAAGAAAGAAAGAAAGAAAGAAAGAAAGACAGCAAGCTCTAGGCACTGAACTCATACAGTTATGATGGAATAAGTATAATTGGTTGAGAGAAATAGTCCTGAAGATTGCACTGCACATGCTCCCAAAGCTATGGCACAGTATTCTGCTTCCACCAGCAGCTTGTCAGGAATAAACACTGGGAGGACAATATGAGAACACACAACAGGGAAACACAAACAATAATGTTTGGAAAATACTTAGCTACACATCATTTAAAAATACAAAGTCACTTGTCATTCTGGTCTTCTAGATGTGTACTGCTTCTAATGTAATTTCAA
>PVKN010025917.1:0-13923 GCA_004027915.1 Capromys pilorides
GAGAGAGAGAGACTTCCCGAAAGGCACCTGCCGATGGGCGCCGGCGTGGGGCTCCATTCCAACTTGATCTGAACTTTAGGCTCAGCGCTCGCTTTTCTTAGGACCCCGGGGATGTTGGCTGAGGCCAGGGGTGGAGGCAGCAGCCTTTGGGCACTGTGATAGCGGAGATGAGATTTGGGGAGCAGGAGGACCCTGAGGAGGGTCAGAGCTTTGGGGCTGGGGAGGAAGAGTATTCTGGTCCCCAGAAGACACCTGGCCTCATCCTCCCCGCCCCCACCCCGCCTGGGCTCTCCCCTGGCCTGGAGCCTGGGGAGGGAGGTGCGGTGGGGAACTAAACATCATGTAATTGCCCTGGCTCTTCTGTGAAATTTGTTTCGGGACACATTAGTTCCAGTGAATTTAGCCGAGCAGCGGGGAGCCCTGAGAAATGATTTGCAATTAGCCGTAGCCCCACGGCCCCCCGTTGGGACTTGAGGCTTGGGCATTGCGTAGGGAATAGCTGGGGGGCGGGGGAGCCACCACCAGCCTTGCCAGCCAAGGGAGAAGCGGGCAGGCAGCTGGGCAAAACTGGCATCTCAGCCCTGGCTTCTCTCTGAACTTGGGGGAGCCTGGCAGAGGTGAAAGGTCAAGGTCAAGACTTCCCTGCAACAGAGTGGCCTTGGATCCAGTGTGTTGGTCCCCTCCCTGCAGCCCATGTGGGGACGGGACCTGGAATGTCCCCTGGCAACCCATCCCCACCCTCTGTGTCCCTGGCTCTGTGGCGGGGGAGTTCGCTCTGGTTACTCAGGGAGGCAGGGACAGGGCTCCTTTGTGCACAGGAGGAAACTAATGCTTGGAGGCCCAGGACTTCCTGCAGGTCACCTGGGAGATGGCGAGAGCTGGACTTCAGCTCAGGCCAATCGGACCCTCCTGGTTGTGATGGACGCGCTAAGGGGCCACGGAGCAGGGCTGTGATGAGGACTTCAGAGCCTGGTTCGCCTGACGCACGTCCCAGCGGGGCCGCGCTGTGTGTCCCCGGCGCAGGTCACTCCTGCTCTCTGAGACTCAGTCTCCCCATCCGAGCAATGAGCTTGGTACTGCCTGTCTTATGCGGGAACAGGCGCGCCCATCCGAGGGGCTGGGGATGGCTCCAGGGCTCACGGGGGGGGAAAACGCCCTGCTGCAGCCCTGTGTCCAGGCTGGGGGAGGAGCTGCTGCCGCTGGGAGGAGCTCGCACAGTGGCGGCTGGGGTCGCTGGCATCACCCTCACCACCATGTTGTCCTGGTCCAGCCTTGCTGGGGGAGAGAGGTTCAGTGGGGAAGGATCCTCGGGTCCCACTGACAGATGTCACGCTGGATATGTGTGGGTGCGACCAGGACTCAGGCTGACCTTGAAAGGTGACCCAGAAGGGAGCCGGGAGCTCCTGGCCCGTGAAGTACGCGGGAGCCTCTTGCACGGAGGTCGCTGGGAGGGGCACGACCCTGTCCTACACAGGTCCTGTTGTGGGTGGTGAGTTCGCACTGCAGTCGGGGCCCTGGTGCTCCCCCGCCCCGCTTCTCCTCCTCTTCTTCTTCCTTCTATCTACCTCCCTGCAGGGTCTCCAGCTGCCCCTGCGCCCAGGTCCCTTGGAGAACGCCCTGTCATCTTGCCCCACAAAGGAAGCTGGCAGTGTGGGCTCAGTCTCCTGGTGGGGTCACTGCCACTCTTAATGGACATTCCCGTCCTGTGAGCAGGGTGGCAGCAGGACCCGCCTTTTGAGGATGCCTTGAGGAGCACAGCTTGGGCCTGAGCGTGGCACGTGTTTGCCACAGTGTCAGAATCAGGGCCCCGTGTTGTATGGCATCAGGTGAAGGGTGGAGGATGGCAAGCTGGAGCCCAGCCTGGGCAGGGGAGGAGGGAGAGGAAGAAGGGGAAGAGGCCCCGAAGCCTACCAGGGGCTGACAGTCCAACCTGGCACACCCTTGACCCTCAGCAGAGTGAGCTTGGACGGCGAGGGAAATCATTTCCCGCTTCTTTAGGCATCCCAGAGATCTGCCCAGCATGGGGCCATGGGCCGGGTGCTCCTCACGTCCAAGCCCCGGGAAGGAAGAACTAAACCAAAATCCCTCCTGCTGCTGACTCTGCACGGTTCATTGTAGAAGACAGGGCCAGGCAGCGCTTTCATGGGGTGCAGAGATGTCTGAGGGCTGTGATGGTCAGGGACAGCTGCAGTGGGGAGCGTGTTCTTGGCCTGGGTGTCCCTGGTCCCACTGGATGCTCCCCATGGTTCAGCGCCAGGGGATCCCTACTTTCCGGCTCCCTGGCTGGAGAGGGGGCTCTCCATAACCTCAGAGGAGGACAGAGGAGGCAGCTGAGGACCAGCCCGTTGTCCCGTATCACCCAGCAGCTGACCGGCTGCATCTGTCCCAGGCGGCCTGATTTCAGCACTGGGGTCCCCACACCCTGGGGGGAAGAAGCAAAGAAGCGGGGTGGCTGCTCCTTCTGTGTGCAGCCCAGGGCTTGGAGCAGGGCCCCTGGCAGGCAGGCTGTTCTCACAGCCCTGGCCCCCAGCCCTACTCTCTCTCTCTAACTGTGCCCCTCCTCCCTCTTCTGCATTTGTCAGCGCAGTCCCCTCTGTCCTCTGGGGCCGCCCCATCCCCGTCCCACGCCTTCGCCTTCGGTGGTGGCTGAGCTCCCCAGTGCCGGGGGCTGCTGGCTCTCTCCCCCACCCCAGCTCCTTATCTTCTCTTGTCTTCTTGTGGAGGAAGAGATAAAAGGAATTCTCATGGCCACGTCTGCACCGGCTGCGACCAGCCCTGTCCCCCTCCTGCCTCATTCCCTGGCCCGGCCAGATAAAGGGTTAGGCCCAAGCACATGTCATTTTCTTTGTGTGAAATCAATATTCAGCAAAGTTTATCTGCCCAACATAGCAGGAAGTGCTAATTTCATCCGCGTCAATTATTTTGATGAATGTTCATAATGCCCAGGGTGGGAGAGGAAGATAAAAGAATTACCGCAATCACGCCTATGTACTCCTTGCACACACACGCACACGCTCGCTCACAGTTCACGCAGGGCACACGCAGGCTGGCTGGGGAAGGCAGTGGGAGGCAGCTGCTGCCTCTGAGGCCCCGCTGCTGATGCCCGGGACATCGCGGAGGAGGATCCAGGACGGGCTGCGCTGCCTGGGATCCGGACCTGGAGTTTTAAGGTGGGGTGAGGATTCTGGCCCAGAATCTCCCGGGAGAGTCTGGAGCCACTTCTAAATAAGGAGGCCATGCCACTGGCCTCGAGAGGGGGAGACCGCAGCGGCTGCTGGCCCGGCTACCCCTGCAGGAAGGGCCGCGCAGCCTCCCGCCCCAAGCGCAGAGCTGTGGGCGCCTGCAGCCCTTTGGCTGCCATTTCCGCCTTACAGCATTTCTCTCTCTGTGGTTGTAATTTCCAGCAGGAAATACTCGCGGTTTTACATGTGGATGTTTTAAAGATGAGATTAGAAACCGAGAAATCAAAATACAAGGGTGGGGCTGGCGAGATGGTTCAGTGGTCTAAAGCGCCTGCTTAGGAAAGCTCAGGCAACTGTAGGGACTGTGGTTCAATCCCCGGCACCACATGCTGCGCCAACCCCACCACCAGGGCAGGCTGAGCCAGCCACAAAATAAATAAATAAAGAAACAAATAAAATAAATTAAAAAAAAAAATACAAGGGTGGGATGTATTGTTTTACGTAGGCAGGGCCGTGTCCTGGCGAGTCTCAGTGGTATTTGGGAAGGTGAAGTAGAATTAAGACAAATGGCGCAGCTTTTCAAATAATGGCCTGGTTGACGCTCTCAGGGCCCAGGATGCTGCTGGCCAGGCCGCTGTCCGCGGAGGGACCACACGCAGGGCTGGAAGAAGATGGGAGCTGGGCCGGCGAGATGGCTAAGCGGTCTAAAGCGCCTGCTTAGGCAAGCTTAGGCACCCGCAGGACTGTGGTTCGATCCCCAGCACCACGTGCTGTGCCAGCCCCACCCCCCAGGACAGGCTGAGCTGGCTATAATATGAAAGAAGGAGAAGGAAAAGAAGAAGAAAGAAGGTGCTTCAGACCCTGTGGCCAGGGCTGAGGGGAAGCCCCAGCCAGCTCCTGGGGGGCCCAGCCATGTGCATGTGGCTGTCACCCAGCACGCTTGTGATGCATCTTTAGCCATTTTTATCTTGCGAGAGGGTCTCATGAAGTCCCCACGCTGCCCATGCTGGGCTCAAACTCGCCCACCTCCCGCCTCAGACTCCAGAGCGGCTGTGGTGATGGGTGTGTATCCCCACTAGACTGCACTTCTTAAACTTTAATATGGCCACGGAACACCCAGAAATCTTACCCAAATTCAGTGGGCCCGGGGCAGGGCCTAAGACACTGCATTCCTGGCCGGCTTAGCGTGTTGGCTGTCTGTCCTTCCTGGGTACAGCTGACACTTTGCACCCTGGACAGGATGCTATCAGCTGCGCTGCGCTGGGGCCAGCGTGGCCTCTGGGAATGGTGGGGAACTCCTCTCCATCTAACAAAAGCACTTTTTTTTTTTTTCTGGTCCATATCTCTGAAGATGCCCCTTCTAAGAAGAAGAGTGTCGATCACATAATATATGGTGTTGTGAGCAGGTGTCCTGATATTGTATGATAAAATATCATGAACAGATGATGTGCCATTTATTATGAATGGGTGATGTGTGACGCCATATTACGGTTATGGATGGTGATGTATCGTGTGCCCTGGCACACGCAGGAGATTATGTATGCACAGGATGGGGCTCGGGGAGTCTGATTTAAGAACTTCCTTCAACTCTCCTACCTCTGGCTTTGCCAATCAAAGTGTCTTCCGCTGCCTGGGACCGAGGGTGGAGATTCCTCAATCTCTGGGACTAAGCAGTGTGTGGATTTGAGGTTTCTGGGGATCTGGGGCCTGTGGGACGTGAGCTCAGAGCATCCTATAGCCTGGCCAGGGAGATGTGTGTGCCATGCAGAATGTGGGTGAGATTTCCAAGGCCAGCGGCCAGGGGGAAGTCTAGAAAGAAAGAGCTGGAAACACCCCTGATAAACACCCAAACCGCAAGCAGCCGAAGAGACATCAAGAGAAGAGCTCTGGGGGTGACAATGGGCACCCTTCAGAGTCCATTCGGCCCCTGGGACTTGGCAGGGGAACAGCAGAGATAGCGATGGAGCCAAACCCTCCCGCCTGGCCAGTCTGGAGGGCGCAGAGAGCAAAGGAACCCAAATGAGCAGCAGGTCTGAAAACTAAGCCCAGGGAGATAGCTCAGTAGAATAAGCGCTTGCCTGGCAAGCACAAGGTCCTGAGTTCAATCCCTGGTACCGCTAAACAAAAACAAAACTAAGTCCCTTCCCCCAGCAGGAGTTCACTTCCTTCATGCAAAATTTGAAGTGAGCCTCAAGGAGGGGGTGAAGGACATGGGTGAGTCCCAACCCTGGAGGCCGTCAGGTGCCGCTCCTTAGTATATGAACTGTGAAAGCAGCTGGCCGGCCGGGGTTCAAGCCCACGTCACGGCACTTCCTGGCTGCGAGTCTCACGCAGGACTCTCTGTGCTTCCACCTGCATGTCTCTAACTGCACAGAACAGTCCTGGCTCTCAGTGCGGTGGCATGGGTTCAAGGGACACCAAAGGTCTAGGGTGCACTTGATGCCTGCACGATGAACTGACTTACTCAGTGATTAAGATGCTGGCACTTCGCACACACATCAAATCCCACTGCTCGAGAGGCCGAGGCAGGATGATTCCGACTCCCACTTTGAGTCAAGTCTGGGCAACCTAACCTTTAGTGAGACCTGGTCTCAAAATAAAGAACCGAAAAGGGCCAGCAGGCAAGAGTACCCTGGGTTGGGAATCCCGTGGCTCGGGACTTCTGAAGTCTCAGGGACTCTGGCTGCCAGGGACCTGGCAGGGTGTCTAAGCCAGTGCCCTGGAACTTCAGGGGATCCACTTGCTGGCAGAGAAATCCCAATGGATCTGATGTCCTGAGCACCCCTGTCCACGATGACAACACCACCCCTGGGGGGAGGGAAAGCCCGCACCCTGTGCCCGGCCTTGGCTCGGTACTCAGCACCGGGAGCTGTGTCGATAGCTTCATCAACACCCGTGCCAGCCTCCGTGGCCTGCACAATTTCACAGTTGTGGTATCATCTCTGTCACTTCTATTTTATGTCTGTCTCCTCAGGAAAGCAGAAGCTCCCAGGAGCAGAACCATGGTGGACATTTCCACCGCCACAGCCCCAGTCCTAGATCAGGTCCTGAGCTGGGTTTGCTGAGTGACCATGTGAACTTTGGACTGTGCCCAGTTCCTTAAGGAAACACAGTTCCCGGTAAGCAGCTGGGGCTCAACGCCTCCACTGGGGCGGTGTAACAAATATCCCACAAACCCTGCCTAGTATAAGGTACAGTTTGACATCCCCACAAACACTTGAAGCTGATTTTAAAAAAAGAAGAAGAAGAAGAAGAAGAGAAACTCAAGGCTCTCCTGAAGAACAATCTCATTAGGAGATACTTCAGAATCATGTAATTATTTTCTTGGGTGTCTCAAAATCGAAAGATGCTAACAGAATCTCAAGAGCTGATTGATTGCTGTTGCTAACTGATACAGCCCTTGTAGGTGGTCAGCACGGCCGTTGGCAGGCACAAGATGTTTGTTTTATTTGAAAAGAGGGATGAGTTCTCTGTGGAGTCCTGTGTGTGTTGAGGTGGGTTATTATCTTTTTTTTCTTAAGGGTTACCACTAATACATTTCTAGACTTGAATCAGATTATGCAATATGTAGCTGGGCTTTGGTGCAAAGGAAAGGACATATGGTGAGTGGCTGAACGTCTTTCTGTGAATCTTGGTCTGGGTCTCACTTCCTCAGGTGACAAGATGTCACCTGAAGCCTTTGCAAAGGATGAACTAGGTTGTATCAGTCAGGACAGGTCGTGCTGTGTAACAAACAGCCCTACCCTCTTACAGCATCAAATAAGGAAAGCTCATTTTGTCCTTCTTTCCCTTGTCCCCTGCAAATCAACACGTGCCTCTTTGCTCACTGAAGTCACTCAGAGACCCACATGAGGAGTAGTGACCATTGCATGACCCCGATGCCTCCACATGTTCCCACAGGTGACATGGCAGAGGCAGAGGGGTGGGAGCTCCAGCACTAGTGACGAAAGCTTTGAGCAGGTGTGAGTTCTTTGTTCATATTTAATTTGGCCCAAACCAGTTACATCGCCACACTAAATTTGAGGGGAAAAGGACTTACTGTCCCTGAACCTAGAAGTAGAGCCCTGGACAGGGATAAACTTTAATAAAGTCCTCATACCCTGAGGACAAGAGATTTTGGGGTACGTGAAACCTCCTCAAGCATGGCTCCACACAGATGGGAAATTTACAAATTAGCATGTCTACCACCATGCTTATTATTTCCAGACCCTTCACAGTCTCCAAAGGGTGTCTGGGAATGTCTTGCTCAAACTTTTCAATAATAACTGACTTGAAAAAAAAAATGACTAGCAACCGAGTACTTCCCTGTGTTCTCTCACTTAATCTTGTGAGCACTATGTTATAATGAATCCCACTTTACAGATACAAGTGAGGATCAGAGAGGTCAAGGGACTTTTCCAGAGTTGCACAGCAATGAACAGCTGTGCTTCTGTCTCTGATGACTCCTTTCTCTTGGGGTGGGGGTGGGGGGAGGAAAGGTTGAAAAATGACTAATGTGATTGATAAGACACATAATTAGACACTTATGTTATCTGGAAAATGTTAGCTTTGAATAGTCTAGGACACTTGCGGATGTAAGAAACTTGGGCCAACTTGGCAATTTCATGGTTTCATGAAAGACATATCCTAGAGCCATCAGCTAGACACTGACGCCCAGTGTAGGGCCACCAACCTTGGGGACATGGCAGGCAGGAGCTGGGGCTGGGAGAGGCTTCTTGGTGACATCCCAGGAGCCCTCTGTGTCCTGCACTTCCGGCTGTCCCCAGGGGTGGCCAGCTGACCCTTGGGCCAGCCCTGAGAGGAGTGTGAGCAGGGCTCGGGGCGAGAGGAAAGGCGACAGGCGACCTGCGTGCTCTGAGGTGGTGGCCGCTGGGACACGGAGAGCTTGGGGCTCGGCAACCCAGGGACAGAATCTGCCGCCTCGTTGAATTTAAATGAATTTGAACACCGAGAGCCACGTGTGACTGCAGCCTGGCTTTGGGAAACCCCTGCAACTTACAGGGCGTCCCTTCCAGTCCTCCCTGGCCTTGAATCACACGCGACAAGCGAGTCCCTTTCTCTATTGTCTCCCTCCAACCTTGGGATCCCAGCCAACACCATGTCCCCACTGCAGTGGCTGGGGTGGCTGTGGATGGGCCTTTGGCACCTGCCCCACGGGGCTTGCTACCTCCCCAACAAAGGGGCAGCGGGCCTCTCCCAAGGTAGAGGAAGCCTTTGTTTTTATTTATTTTATTTTTTTGCAGGACTGGGGTTCAAACTCACGGCCTTGCACTTGCCAGTCAGGCACTTGTGCCACGGAGCTCTCTCCTCGGCCCCCCCGGAAGCCTCTGTCTTTGAAGCAGGGGTGTCCCCCTGCTGTCTTACCTGGTTATCATCCACTAGCTGGGAGGCTTTTCATTGCTGGCAGTGGTGTAGAATTTCACCTTAAAATAAAAAATTGAAAGTTAAAAAGTGAAGTCACTTAAATAAAAATACGAAGCCAACGGGAAGTAACTATTTTGTCTGTAGATAGGAAATGGTGTATGATTGGGGCCTGCGGGATAGCTCAGCGGTCTAAAGCACCGTCGCGGGCAAGCTTAGGCAAGCGCTCAGGGACCATGGTTCGACCCCTGGCACCACATGCTGCTCCAGCCCCGCCCCCAGGGTGAGCTGAGCCAGCCAGGGAGAAAGATTAAAAAAAGAAAGAAAGAAAGGAAATGGTATATGTATGAGAGTGGGTGTTAGTGGTCAAATTTCTCCTAAAACCAGTGTTTTATTTATTTATTTTTGTAACTCAGGACTTTGTGTTTGCTAGACTGGTGCTTAAGACACTGAGCTACCCCATATGATTTCCTATTTAAAATAAACTTTTTTGTCCTCTCCCTCCCTCTCTCCCTCTCCTCCCCCTCCCTCTCCCCCATTCCCTTTCCCTCCTCCTCCTCCTTTTTTTCTTTCCTGGTGTCTTAGTTACTTTTACTCATTGCTGGGACAAATACCCAACACTCAAAATGAAGGAAGGAAAGGTTTATTTAGCTCACAGTTGCTGGAGGTTTCAGTCCATATTGGGCTGGTCCAAGGCTGAGTGGAAATGGGCAGAGAGCATCCAGTTCACGGTGGCGGAACAGCAACAATTGCGACAGAGGCAACTGATCAACCAGGGTGTAGAGAGCAACAGTGTGAGTCTGTCTCTCTGTCTCTCTTTATATTACATTCAGGCTCTCTGCTTCAGCCTATCCACCTTAGGCCACACCAATAATCCCAGCTGTACTCAGACTGATAACCCCAACAGTACTAGAACAC
Organism: Capromys pilorides; assembly: GCA_004027915.1. Classification (NCBI taxonomy): domain Eukaryota; kingdom Metazoa; phylum Chordata; class Mammalia; order Rodentia; family Capromyidae; genus Capromys; species Capromys pilorides. The sequence goes on from PVKN010025917.1 coordinate 9,462, forward strand.
ATAATCCTAGTGGATCAAGAGTCAAGTAATCCCAGTACTCAGACCCATAGTCCCATCAGTACTAAAACACTTAATCCCAATGGATCATGACTCAAGTCTCTTTTTTTTTTTTCAAGTCTCAAACTCTAGAAGTCACTGCCCCATGATTGCATGAGGTTTTGGGGGGACAACTAGACAGAAACCATAACACCTGGTATTGAACCCAGGGCCTTTACACTTAAGTACCTTCACAGTCTTTTAATTTTTTTTTTTTGGTCAGTAGGGTCTCCCCAAGTCTCTAATTTGCCAGGCTGGGTTCAAACCTGCAATCCTCCTGCCTCAGCCTCCTAGAGTACTGGTGTGCACCACCATGCCCAGCTTGAAATAGATTTTTAATTATGGGCTAACTTTAGACCTATAGAAAACCTGCAAAAATAACCATGGGAACCCCCGCACTCTCCACCCACATCTTCCTCAGCAGTACCTTCTCGCACAGTCATGAGTATCCTCGTCAGATCTAAGAATTTGCTTGGGCTGAGCCGGCTGTCCTGGCTCAGGACTGTGACCTGACCGTACGGTCCTTCTTCGGCCCAGAACCCAGCCTCTACCTTCTGACCACGGTGTGCTTGGTGTGTCTGGTCCGAGGATGCTGGGACGTCACGCTGAAGTCGCCGGGTACAGGTTCACACCTCCGGGGCTGAGGAGACGTCGCGGCCTTGGGTCGTGGGCCGCAGCCCGCCCGCCGCTCCACACTGCCACGGGCCACTGGTTGGGGTGGGGCTCTTCCTTCCCTTCCTTGGGGAGCCCTTGGTTCCAGGGGCCTCCCATCTTTCCTCTTCCTGCCCTTCAGTGGCTCCTGGAGCTCTGCGGGGAGAGGCTAGCCTGGCAGGTGGTCAGGAAGCCTGCTGCTGGACAGAACATTCTGGATTAGAAGAGAGAAGGGTCAGGGCTCCCGCGAGAGGGGGAGGAGTGCTCTGAGGATGGGCGTGTCCATTTTCTGGAGTCTTCCTGCTGTGGCTGGTGTCTCCATGTCCCCCCAAAGCCGCATGCGGCCACAGGTGGGGCTTTTCAGGGGAGGCTGAATCTAGGGTGCGTGATGGATGCGTGTGTAATCTGTGATGATGAAAGGTACTGGGATTCGGGTGGGCGGTTACTAAATCAGTCCGCTGACTGTGTGGCCCCGCCCCCATCCGGGCAGCTGGGTGCAGCGTAAAGGCCGAAGGCGGCTTGTCCTGCCCATTGCTTGCTCTGCTGGCTTCTGCCTGCCATGAACGAATCTTCTGTGCCACACCACCCTGGGGGAGGGGGGGAGGGGTACCGGCCAGCAGGGGCGGGGGGGGGGGGGGGGAAGGGGTAGGTGGGAGTAGACACGCCTCTGATGCCAGCACCCTGGAGGCTGAGGCAGGAAGGTCACGAGCCCAAGCCTGGCCTGGACAACTCAGTGACTTAAGACCCAAGAGGATCAGCTGTCTCTCAGGGCGAAGGCCCTGGGTGTGAATGCGGCCCTGTTCCTTTGCAGACGTGGACAACTTTAAGCTCTGTTCACAACAGTCCCACTGTGGGTGGACGACCCCCACCACGCCCACTTTTAGGTGACGACACCGCAGGCCCTGGATAGCGCCGTGACCCGTGCGCGTGGCTCCTTCCCACACAGCGCAGCATTACTAACAGCTCAGGGTGCTGTTTCGGATCCCCATTTCACAGATGTAAAACAGTCGAAGTTCAGAGAGGCGGAGACCCTGCCCTAGTTACTCCGAGCTCACGCGCGTGTGCAGGTGTGTGGCAGGGCCCAGGATGTGACCCCTGGCGGCCCATGGCTCTCCGACCTCTCCACTGGCCTGGAAAGTGGAGTCACCTGGAGTCCCCGCCCCTTGGGCAGCACAGCTGTGCGTGCGGAGGGACGGTGGTCGTGGTGGTGGGGGGGGGAACAAGGCGCCTCCGCCGGGCTCACCGGGAGCAACCCAGGCAGGGGACGCGCAGGGCGAGATTTTTCCCATCAATTAACACAGGCTTCATGGAAACGGAAAAGTATTCCTGGCGGTCTCGCCCTCTTAATACAGCACACCTCTAATCCTCGCGCCCTCTGACCTTGCCCGTAATCCTCCCTCCTTTGTCGGGGCCGAGCCCCCTGCCCAGCGCGTCCCTCGCGAGGGTGTGGAGGAGCCTGGGGTGGGGGCAGGGGGCGACGCAGGCCCCTAAGTGTTTGACCAACAAAATCCAGCTGAACTCCCCAGCCCCGAGCAAACCTTCCTCTGAAAGGCCGCAGCCTCCCGCGCGTCCCGGTCCCCTCCCGGCCGGCCGCGGCCCCCCGCCGGAGCGCGGACACAAAGCCGCCGGGATTATCTGCATTTCCATATGGAGAGCGGTGTAAGCCCGCTCAGTGCGCGGCCGGCGTTTTGTTCACGACTACGACGCGCAGGAGCGGCTGCGCTGGGAAACGGCCAGGGCGGCACCCCAACGCCGCCTGCACCCGGCACTGCCTGTTCCTGGCGTTTGGGGTTCACGGCACTGGGCGCCCCATCTCTGTTCCCCCTTCCCCAGGCGCCACCGTGCACCCCACCGCTTCCCTATGCATCCTCAGCAGGGCCTCTCTCTCTCCCACGACCCCCTCAGCGCCCCATCTTCCCTGGGTCCCCCACAACCTCTCCCCACTTCACTCGACTCTCACCCTGCCTCCACCACCACGGCCGGCAGCCCGCCTCGAGGCCCCCTCTGCAGTCCCCAAGGGTCCCCGCCCATCCTCACAGAGCCTCAGGCGCTCCCTGGGCCCTCCCTGAGCAAAGGCTGGCAGGTGAAACCAGCCCCTCAACACTGGGGTCCTGCAGGGCGTCATACCGTCCCGCACCCACAGTTACACTCAGCACGAGGAGGAGCCTGAGTCCAAGTGTGGGGTCGGGAGAGAGCGCCATGGGTCTTCCAGAGAACGGGAGAAAAGGGAGGGGGCCAAAGAGAGAAATTGCTGGCATAGCGCCCCCGGAGGGCGCTTCCAGCGGTGCAGAGAGACAGAGCCAGGGCTGGAGGCCCCAAACTGCAATGCCAGTCAGCGTTACCGAGGCTGAGGCAGGAGGATCACAATTCAAGCTCAAGTGCCCGATTGGGCAGCACATCTACTAAAATTGGAACAACACAGTTAAAAGCTCAAGACTACCCAGAGCGACATAGTGAGACACTGTCTCAAAAAAATTCACGCAAAGGTGCTCTTAGAAGCGGTCCCCACAAATACCGATATACCGCTGTCATTATTGCTCTAGTTCTTTTTGCTTTATTGTACCTTATTTTCTTGAGACAGGGTGTCTTTATGTAATTCAGGCTGGCTTTAAATTCATAATGATCCTCCTGCCTCAGCCTCCTGAGTGTTAGGGTGATAAACCTGCACCCCGACAGCAGACTCATAGTGATCTGCCTATTTACAGCCTCCCACGCGCTGGGATTACAGGCGCGCACCACCACGTCCAGTCTCAATCCCCGTCTCAGGGCGCCCTGGGAATGGGGCTGGCACTGCAGGCCCAGGGCTGGAGCTCCTTGCCCCTGTGCCTGCCTAAGCAGGTGCTTTAATCCGCTGAGCTATTTGGCCAGCCTTCATACCGGGCTTTATTAGCTACATTTTTTAAACCTGATGCAGGAGGATCCTTGTGAGTTCGAGGTCAGCCTGGGCTGCAGAGAGAGTTCCCCAGCAGCCTGAACTGCATAGCAAGACCCTGCCTCCCAATTACATCCCTCAAATTCAGATAGCAGCTGTGTACGGCTTGCTTGGGTTTGGTGGGGAGAGGGGTGATAAATGCATGGTAAAATAAAACGCCAGTGGAATGTAGACCCCAAATGCATAAAGCCATGTAGTATTTACGTGATGTTTCCCCAACGTAGAGCCCCCCTGTGATCCACCCAGTCCTTCCAGCAACCTCAGGAGAGGGTTTATGGTTGCCTCGGAGGAGGAAACTGAGGCATGAGAGGGAAGCCACCGGGTCCAAGTGTCACAGCTGCAGGGGCACAGCTGCCTGCGGGAGGCCCTGCTCCTACCTACAATGCCCCTGGCTGGCCCTGATTTCCTCGGGCGTCCCCAGCCCCTGGAGGAGTAGGGGAGGGTTGTGGAACAGCCTTCTGCTTCCCGTGTAGACCCTGGCTGGGAGGAAACTGGGCCACCATCTTGGGTTGCAGACACAGGGCAGACAAACCTGGATTGGGCCCGGGTGATGCTGGCACATTGCTGTGCGACCCGGCGCGAGTGTCTCCCCCTCTTTGAGCCTGTCTCACACGTGTAAATAAGGGGGGGGCCCTCCCTGGGGGGTTGGCACGGTGGGTAGACGACTGCCGGGGGGAGTCCCGAGGGCAGAGTCTCTGAGCATTGCAGGGGGCTTTCCTGTTCCTTTCCTTCCCTTTCCTTCCAGTGCTGGCCGTGTCAGGGCGCGGTGGCTCAGCGCAGACCCGGGCACAATGGCCGCAGACACTCTATTACTCGGCGATTGTCTGCCCTGCAGCCTGTGCG
>PVKN010025918.1:0-13947 GCA_004027915.1 Capromys pilorides
AAAATGAATAAAGAAACAAACAAACACAACAAGCAAACAAATAAATAAATAAAATTTAAAAAAAAAAAAAAACTTCCAATTCTACAAATCTGACAACTGATTGATCCAGACACAAGCATACCCACTAAAATATAAGAAATATACCACTTATTAACAAGCCTTTAAACCCAGGCATCCTGTGTTCTTTTGCTCAGTGTGAAAGGTAGTCTAAAACGCAGACAGCTACCTCAACAAATTCCTAAACATCAACATAACTAGTATCCAACTACCAGACACAATGTTACAAGAAAAATTTCAATCTCTAGCAAGTTGGAAACTAAGCAGCTTTCTTCTAACCACAAAGAAAGGAAGTATTTCCAAAATATCTGAGCCAATTAACTGGTCCACCATCTGTCCACCTGCAACACTGGCCTAAACTCTGAAGAAAGAAAAGAAAACTGGGGGTTCAAGGTTTTAGTTATCACACTGACACAAACTAGAGGCTTATGCTTTTCTTCAGAACAGTAGAAATTTAAACAATGAAATCTTAAGTACTAACGGTTTTGTATCTTTTTGTCCATATTTTAGGGATGAAACATCTACAGATGACCAATGCTGTTTGTCTAAAAGCACAATTCTAAAAGTGATTTAAAGTATATTGTATTCTTGGATAACAAAATTTTAAATGTCTTAAAGGTGGAACACAACACTTTTTGCCAACTTTTTTACAACACTGCTTGAAAATAAATGTCCAAGTAAAATATTTCACCACCCAAGAAAACCCAACACAAATCAAGTATTTATTTAATCAGGAACTTTTTTAAATAAATGTCTAAATGTATATATACCTTTTCAAACACACAAATAAATGTTGCAACTAGATTTTTAGTAAAGGCAGTGAGATACTCTCTTCCAACGTTTTTCACAATGGAATCCATAAGGTACATAACCGGAAGTTTCTCTGAGGAAGGAGCCTAAGGTAATAAAAAGAAACTGAAAAGTTTAGTATACAATGAATTACCACCACAAAATTACTTTTAAAAGTGTTTTTAAATTTACAATACAGACCTCTATCTTGTTCATACTAAGAACTTTTGATTATGAAGCATACATACGTTTATCAAACTTAAGTGTTCAGTCTCTTAAAATGGTCTTTAGTTGAGCACAAAAAGTTTAAAACTATCAGGAAGAAAAGCCATACACTATGAATCATTTAACGCTCAATGAAATGTCAGGTACAAATGGTTAAGGAAAAAAAGCAGCTTTAAGTGACAATAAAAACTACTGCAACCTAAGTGTCAGCTTCCAGACCCACACTAACTTACAATGTGCCTAGACTCAAAAGTAAAAACCTCTGGTAGAAATCCTAATTATACAAAGGCGTACTTCATGTTAAAACTCTGAAGCTTTTGTTACCTGTAAAATGATTAGTTCTCTAGAGTCCAAATGAGCAAAAATTAAATACACTTCATGGATGAAATCAATGTCAAGACTTAAACTTGCATGTGAACATGCAGGAAGGTGCAAGTTTGTTACTGATACAAGAAAAACAGGATGGAGCAGTCGCTGAGTCACATAAACCAGGTTGAACTTGACTCTGGAAACATGGGTCTGTCCTGAAGATTGTCTTCACAGCACGGACTCTCCGCCGAAATAATTCTCCTCTGATAGGCACAAACCAGAGGCCTAAATCTGTGCAGAGCCACTGCAGGGAGGCTGGCAAAGGCAGCCCTTCCAACGTAACGGTGCCCAGTCCAGCGGCAGCGCCTGCCCACCACTGGCTTTTAGAAGGCACAGGAAGCTTCCAGAAAGCCTCAGCAGGTTCACAAACGTGTCCAGGAGCATTAACACACACCACATACACAGTTAACTGACTCCACAGGAGCATACATGGTTTTAAAAAAAAGAAAAAAACAGAAACTCGGGTTTCCCCCTTCACCCACCCCACGTGTAAAACCTTCACCCTGACCACCACTCACCCACAGCTACCTGGAGCTAGGCCACCCTCAGTTCTGGAGAATAATTCCACCATACTTCCAAAACCAAGGGCCTGCACCAAGTGTGTGGAAATGCTCTTGCTTCTGGGAACCGTGAGAAAATCTTTGAATAACTCTATGAAAAACTTTTAGGGTGCAATCCAGTAAAAGGGCTCACAAGGCTAGAGCATGTGGGTGAACTACCAAGTGCCTGTATGTCAGTGCTACATTGCTGGGGCTTTACCTTAGCATGTCTTCATACCAGACAAGTGCACTGTACTTAGGAAGCTAGGCAGGCTTCCAACGCCAGGCCCTGTTCAGCAGTTTGCTAGTTTTTGTATCGGACAAGTGGAGGCTTTAGGTGTACATTCTTGTTCCCTGCTGCTATTTCACAGGTACGACTCGAGTCAGATGTAAACCCTGAAGTTTAGCAAGGCTGAACTGGTCAAGAATAAAGACACATTCACCTCCAGAAACACAATACCAAGGCAGGCTGCTACCAAAGGCGGGAAGGCCTCCCCCTCACCCTCACCCTCACCACCCCCAAGAGAGCCCCAAGTGACCTTTACATCTTTCCCTCAGACTTGCTTTACAAACGTAACCAGGGAACTCGTGCCCCCAAGTTTCCAGTCTTTCACCAGCAAACCGTCCACCTACTTTCACCAGGGTGGCGAATACGCTAACACAACTTTCATGTGGCCCCTACGTTGCGTCTGGTTTTCAGCTTCTGAAGATCTCCCACGAGAACTCTGCTCTGTGAGTGAAACCTGAGCTACTATTAGGTGCTGTGGAGTACTAATACCCAAGATATTATTAGTTTTTAAAAAGTAATGAAGTGCTGTTTTAAGGCATTTACTTTCAAGCCATCAATAAGGTAAAAATTAAGTTTTCACATCCAACATGTTTGTGGGGGGATAAAAAGAATGTCGCGTATGGGAAACACTTCCTTTCTCAAGCTCTTACTTTAGAAAAAAGAACAACAGCTGTTTCACAGACATCCACAGGCAAAGGTGAAGACTTGTATTTTAACTGTCAAAATGAACGCTATAAAATTGAGCCGTCAGAAAAAAATAAAATAAAACCTTTTTTTTTTTTTTTGCCTCTTTAAAGTATGACAGGACCACCTGCAACCGTGTATCTTGTGAACAGATTACCCAAAAAATAGTGGATAGAACCTAAAGAATGAACCCAAGTCACTTAAAGACTTTTGTTTAAAACACACAACCACGTAGATAAAAATAAATCTTGGAAACAAATTCTACACCTTACAAAGGTAAATGAAAAAGACAAATACATATTTTATATGTTTTATTCACAAATTTTATAATACCAGTCACACATTTCAAAACCATTTATTAGAGTCAGACCACTCAGTTTTTACACTAGACAGAAACCGTCTCTAAACAATGTATTGGTGGTTGTTGTTAAAGTGGCCTTTAAAAGGGGTTCACTCTGCTAAAAGGAGGCTCATCCTCACCATCGCAATCCCTAACTAGAAAAAACTGAGCCGTAAGTACAAGCTGGAAAAACTTAAAACGTAGCACTGGGAAGCCACTAAAAACTCAAGGTTACTAAGTTTAACAGTGACTTTACGTCGATGACATGTCACTCCCACCAGGAATCCACAGAGGAGAAGCCTGCCGGGCAGCGCGAGTGGCAGAGGGCCACTTCCGGGAAGGGGCCGGGAAGGCGCGCCCTCGCTATCCGGGAAGGGAGAGGCGGCGGCGCGGCCGGCCGAGCGCGCAGAGAGGCTGCGGGACCGCTCGCTCGCCGGCCGCCCCGCCGCAGGCCCCAGGCCCGCCGCCCCCGCCTCCCGCCCCGGCCCGGCCCGGCCCGGCCGAGCCTCCCGTCCTCGGGGGCGACGGAGCCCGGCGCCCCACCCCGCAGCGGGTCGGCGGGCGAGCGCGGCCGGGGGCAGGGCCGGGCTCCGCTCTCCACCCGCTCGCATCATGTGCTTCCCGGCGCCATGTTGGGCCGCGCTCGCCGCGGCCCGGCGCCCGCCCGCCGACAGCCTGCGCCCGGCACCTCCTGCCCCAGAGCGCGAGGCCCCGGCAGGGCTCGGGCGGCTGGCCAGCCGCTCCCACCCCGGGCCGCCGCGCGGCCCCCGCGGCCCCGACCGCGGCCGCCGCCGGTCCCCAGGGCTCGGCTCCGAGCGCGGCCGCGACGTCGGGGCGGGGGCCGCGCGGGGGGCCGGGGCCGGGAGCGGAAGCGGGCTCCACCCTCGGCCCCCCACTCCCTCCCGGCTGGGGCGGGGGTCCCCTGGGTGGAAGCGAGACCCGGACGAGGCTGGCACTAAGATCAGGGAGGATTAGAAGAATAGGAGGCTGCGGGGTGTATAAAAACCTTGGCGGTTTGGGCCTCGATGAGAGAGACGATCTCCTTGGCGAAGGGCAGGTTCTCCTCGGCTAGAATGGTCAGCATGTTGATGTGCGGTTTGCTATTGAAGGTCAGGTCTTCCAGCGACGACTGGTAATCCCGACAGGCGTCCTCCCGGGCCCCGGCAGCCCCGGCCTCGGCCGGCGTCTGCTCTGACATTGCGCCGCGGCCCCCTCCGAGGTCCGCCGCAGCTGGAGCTGAAGCCGCGCTCGACACCCCGCCTCCCCGCCGACTGCGCTTCCTCCCCTGCGTCTCCCGCGGCTCCGGCTTCACCACATGCTGACCACGGAGGGGGCGTGGGGGACGACACAGGGGAAACCACGGGTATGAAACGCCGCCGTCTCACGGGTGATCTCTGTCCACTTCCAGCCGCCACTGAAGCTTCTTTCTCCAGACACAAAATGGCGGCGGCTGCGAAGACTCCCGCTCCGAAAATGTCTGTGTTTCCAACCGCTGCGTCGTGCGAAATGAACTAGGGGAGGGGCCGTTGATGAAACCGGATCTGATTGGTTGCTTTTGTTACGTCACGAGCCCCACCCCTTCCTTTCCGCTGGACGCTCCGGCACCGCCTTCTTCTCCAGCCCCTACCAGGGCTTTTGCAACCCCTTTGGCACTGAGGCGTGGCGTAAAAGACGACGCTTCTGATTGGTGGGTTCATAAGGGGGCCTGTTCGGTCATTTGTTACCATAACAACCCACTCAGGGAAGCCAATAGGGCTGACGAGAGCCGTTTGCAGACCAATCCAAGCAGTTGAAGAAGCGAGCTCGGCCGTTTCCTTTTCGTCCCGCCCTCTGCGGTCCCCTAGCCACTGAGCGGCTCGGTAGGTCCTCGCTCGGCCGTGGGGTGGGAGCTGGAGGAAAGGGTGGGGGGGCCTCGCGTCACGAGCTCGGGTGCCCCTAGGAAACTCGGGCGCGCCGCGCTGTGCCCTCCGGGAGCCGAGGCGAGCGGGAGCGCCTGGGGCGCCCCCACCGAGGGGAACTCGCGATGTGGCGCGCCGCTCCCCCCACCAGCCCCCGAAACACGCCTTAACACGGAGTTGGTGTGCGAAGAAGGCCCTTGCGGAGTGTGTGGGGAGGCTCCGGGCCCGCGCGGATCGGGGGTCGCCACGCCCGGCCGCAGAGCGCCCCGACCTCACAGCCTCGCGGGGAACTTGCGGGCTGCAGGTTCAGTGCTTCGGAGAATCTCCAGACTTGCAAAGTCTGTTTGGTGGCAGGAAGTGATGTCCCCAAAACACAACAAAGCATTCAAATACTTCCACCGCGGAGCTGCGGGATTACGCAAACTAAATGTCCATTTTTCATTGGCTACATGACATAGGATCCTAAGTGTAGGCTCTAAACGCTACTACTGAGCTCAAATTCGCCTCGCCATTGCCCCGGTGGGTAACAGGCACCGTGGAGGTACTCTGTTCCCCGGAGGAAAGTGCTCACAATAAGTTGTTCTTTGTTCTAGATAAAAGGACATTTTCGCTTCTTCTGTTTGTTTTTTAGCAGCCTTGTTGAAGTACAAGTGACCAATTGAGTATAGTTAAAATGCGCAGCCAGGTGAAGTTGTGACTGAAGTGGCTTTCTTTTGTTCTTCGCACAATGGGACGCATAAATGAAAAGTAAAACCTGAGGAGCAGAGCTGGCCTTCTCATTCAAGGCTACCGATGCTGAGTGGTAGGTAGTTATGATCGCAGTAATCCCATCCCAGTGTTAGAGGTAACATTTAGACATAATAAATACAGTTAAGTAATGTTCAAAGTTTTCATTTTGTGGAGGAAAATGCCAGGCTGAAATAGTTCTCTGATAGTTGCCTTGTAATTTTAAAACTAAATTTAGTCACTAGGAGTTTCATTTTTTATAGCGTTTTAGCCACAACGTGAACTCTAAAAATTAAAGCGTCCTCACAGCACTCATTTGCCTCCCTTTGTGTCCCGCCGAGGCTGGGCAGAGCACAGTGCTGCTTACAGAGAACTCAGTCAGCCGTCTTGGAAATCCTCAAGGGACTAAGCAGTCTAATCGCACCTACACGAGGCAACAACACGGCCTTTTTAAATACGTAGGACAACATGCCAGATTTTAAAAGTTGGCTATTTGCAACTCCGCAGCCAATGCACACAGCGTCTACCCTGAGTTTTCCACGCCGGTTCTCTCTGCATGATGCACAACTGATCCCCTGGCGTCCATCAACCTCGAGTCCCAGGGATCTGCAGATCTGTGTTGATACCTGCGGTGAGGAGCCGGAGAGACCGCAGCCCCGGCCTGGGCCTTCTGTGAGCGTAGGTTCAATCCTAGCTGCATGGACAAACGAGTAAAAATGGCAGCACCCGCCCAGAAAGCTGTGGAGGACCCAGGGGTGCTTTTAACAGTCCAGCCCACCAAGAGTTCTTTCTGAAGAACATAAAAACTTCCCATTGTTTTTGAGTAAAATAGACTTTTCCCTTATTTCAGAGAGCACTTACAAAAAGAAGCAACTCTTCCTTAAAAAAAAAAAGACCCATTCTAGGTAATCTAATTGTTGATGGAAAAAAACAAAAAATATACAATAAAGACAGACAAATGTAGACATTAACAGAAAACAGAAAGTAAATGAATAAATAAGCAAATCATTTAAAACACCATCTAGGGCCGGGGAGATGGTTCAGTGGTCTAAAGCGCCTGCTTAGGAAAGCTCAGGCAACTGCAGGGACTGCAGTTCGATCCCCCGCACCACATGCTGCGCCAGCCCCACCATCAGGGCAGGCTGAGCCAGCCACAAAATAAATAAATAAAGAAACAAACACAACAAGCAAACAAATAAAATTAAAAAAAAAAAATTTAGAAGACATAAATAAATAAATAAATAAAACGACATCTAGCACTACCAACAGAATTTCTCCTCTAACATGAATCCTGCATGCATAAATAACATATGGAATAATATATGCTATGTACGTGTGTACGCACTTCCCACGCACACAAACGTTGTTTATTGTTTGCATGTTTTCTTATTGCAGCAGTAAGTTCTGCTCACTCTAAAGACTGGAATTCAAGCTGGGGCGGTGGTGCACGTCTGCCAGGCCAGCCCTGGGAGGAAGAGGCAAGAAGATCTGGGCAACTGAGCCAGGCCCTGTCTCAAAATAAAAAAAGTTGAAAAGGCTAGGGTTGGAGCTCACTGAAAAGGCCCTCGGTTCGATTCCCAATACTGGAACAAACATCAAATACAAGTATATAAATGAAAAGTGAAAATACCCACTCCAGCCTTAACCACAGTGCAGCCACTGGTCTCAGTTTAATGTTTTCTTCATTTCTTTGTCGTTGAACACATGCACAATGGATATAGCCTTTTCTTTAAAAAAAAAAAAAAGGAATATATGTAGATGTTTCTCTTGCTTCTATATGCAATATAGAAATAGATTTCTCTTGGGTATTTTTGAGAAAAGGTCTTGCTATAGAGTTCAGGGTAAGTACTGTGCTCACCGACTGGGCCACCGGAGCTCCTTATGTAGCAAGGTTGGCCTTGAACTCACTCTGTAGTGTAGACTGGCTTTGCATGCCAACGATGATCCTGCCTCAGCCTCCCAAATGCGGGGATTATTGGTGCGCACCACCAGGCCCAGCCGCAACTTGCTTTTTAAACTCAAGGGATATCGTGGGCATCCTGTCATGCTTACAATTTTCCATTTTTGAACAGATTTAATGTTATATAATTGAAAGTATTTGTTGACTAGAAAACCCACACGAATGAATACTTCCAAAACACAACTTCAAATTAAGTGAGCGCCCATTCCCGTGGTCACTTACCTGGTCCAGGCGCGCACTGAGCTCTCGGGCTGAGGCGAGCAGAGCAATGAAAGCAGCTATTGCTGCGCTGGGTGACACGAGTCAGCCTGGGGTGGGCACAGTACTGTCCCAGGACAGCTAACAGTCAGCAAGTCTCAGAGGTAAACAAAGCCGGGCGTGGTGGCGCAGGCCTGTAATCCCAGCACTCGGGAGGCTGAGGCAGCAGGACCGCTGTGAGTTTGAGAGCCACCTGGGCTACACAGTGAGCTCAAGGCCACCAGCCTGGGCTGCATAGCAAAACCTGATCTCAAGGATCAATTTTTTTTTTTTTTTTTTTTTTTTTTTTGTGTTTGTTTGTTTCTTTATTTATTTTGTGGCTAGCTCAGCCTGCCCTGGTGGTGGGGCTGGCGCAGCATGTGGTGCCAGGGATCGAACTGCAGTCCCTGCAGTTGCCTGAGCTTTCCTAAGCAGGCGCTTTAGACCGCTGAACCATCTCGCCGGCCCACAATTTTTTTTTTTTAAGGAACAATTTTTTTTATATAATCTCTTTCCACTTTCTATGGACATAGAATTGAGATAAACTTCTATTGAGATAGAACAATTATTGTAGAAGTTTATTTATTTTTGAGACATTGGTCTATGTAGTTGAGGTTGGCCTCGAATTCATCATGTGGCCTCAAGTTTGCAGGGTTGTCCTGCCTTAGCCTACCAAGTGCTGGGATTATAGGTGTGTACAACAATGTCCGGAAAATGTAAGACACTGAAACCCTTTTATTTCAAATGCACACACTGTTACTAAACTACCTTAGAATTAGGTACACAAAATCCAAACATCCTGGCTATTGCAGTGACCACAACAAGCGTGGCGACAGGCAGACAGAAGCTGAACATAATGTCCAGTGTAGCGAGGCAGAAGTAGATAAGCTCGCTGACCAGTCACCTGGAGAAACATGAAGGTGAACTGCAAAAGTCCCATCGAGCCAAATCAGTACACATAGTTTTAAAAGGCTTAACGCTGTCCACAGGCTTAAAAGAGTTTGTGAAGCTTATCGCTTAGCTTTACGTTATCAGCAACTTCTAGCTCGGAACAGGTATTTCTGCACCCGGGCCTGGAGGGCTGAGATTACTGGGACTCTGGGCTGCCAGGGAGGACCAAGCACCATCTACAACCTGCACGCTTCCTCTCTCTGCCTGGAACCGGGCCTCCCTGGAGCATGCTCCCCTCATGAAGGGTCACTGGGGTCTAAGCCAGCAAGCAGAGACATGCGATGCCCTTGAGGGCGTGGCCTGCAGCTGGCACCTTTGTCATTTGGGCCTGCGTCTCATCAGGCAAAACAAGCAACAAGGCCAACCATGTCATTAGCTGGGAGGAGGGAAGATCTGCCCAGCGCCCCCTACTGAAGACTGCACAATTACGTTGTTGTCATGCTTTGTGTCTAGATGTCCCCCTAAAGCCTAAAGCACTTTTATGCTTGCTTGTTTGTTTTTGTTGTTGTTGTTTCCATTCATGTGTTTGGCACAGGGTTTTACTACACAGCTCAGACTCCTAGTGATCCTCCTGTTGTCAGCCTCCCCAGCACTGGGATCACAGGTGCACGCTACCATGCCCAGACTCAGTCACTGGCTCAGCGTAACCTGGGAGCTGGGCTGGCAAGGTATGGGGGGCTAGGGATTGAACCCTGGTCACTACGCTTACCAATGCAGGGGCTTACTCTGCTGAGCTATATTGCTGGCCCTGTTTTTATTTTTTAATTTTTTTTCTTGCTCTGTAGTCCAGACTGGCCTCAAATTCACAGTGATGCCCTGGCCTCAGGCTCCTGAGCGTTGGGATGCAGGCATGTGTCACACTCGGCATCCTGCACGTTTAGATGGGACTTATTTGGAGGTAGTTAAGTCTAGAGTTTGTGATGGATTCACTGTTCAATGCTGGGATTAAGGGTGCTGGGATTAAGGCTGGGTGCCTACTGGATCAGTCCCAGGAGTGGACTGGCACTGCCTTAATCCCAGCAGTTGAAACAAGACCAAAAAAGCAGAAAGAGGCTTACTTTTCTCTCTCCTCTCCTGCGGCTTTTGCTGTTTTCTGCTGCCACAAGTGCTGCCCTCTGCCAAGTGCCACCTTGCCAGCCGAGCATGGCTGAAATCTCCCCAGACTGAGCTAAATGAACCTTTCCTCCTTTAACTTTAAAGTCAGGTATTTCACCTAAGGAAATAGGGAAAAGTAGCTACCACAGACATAGACATACAGTTCTAGCATAGCTGGGCATGGTGGCGCACACCTGTAATCCCAGCACTTGGAAGGCTGAGGCAGGAGGACTACTGCAAGTTCAAGGCCAGCCTGGAGTACATAGCGAGACCCTGTCACGCTATGAAAGAAAGAAAGAAAGAAAGAAAGAAAGAAAGAAAGAAAGCAAGCAAGCAAGCAAGCAAGCAAGCAAGCAGAGGACAATTCTAGTGCACAAATACATTGGTGACAATTCACTCTAATCATTTAAAAAACAGCTTGGGGGGGGGGGCGGTGGCGAGATGGCTCAGCGGTCTAAAGCACCTGTTTAGGTAACCGCAGGGACCACAGTCCGATCCCCAGCACCACGTGCTGTACCAGCTCATAAGCAACCTGATCTGGAACGCTGGCTTTCTTAGATAAGCAGAGATAGCGGCGGTGAAGTAGCAGGCACCATCTGAAGATACTTGTTTTGTTTTTTGTTTTTTAATGTACTAAGGACAGGTATCCAGGGTCTCTCCCTCCCAAGGGCTGGGGTTTCAGGGGCGCGCCACCACATCCAGGCTCAAGCTCGGCTTTAATCCACTGAGCTATCTGGCCAGCCCTACATACTTGGATTTTTAAATCCTCTTTGAAGCAGAGGAGAACCAGACAGTGACTGCAGCAGGAGTTTGTTCGAGGGCCCTGCGCCACAGGCTTTGTCCGGGTCAGCACGGCAGGACCGCAGGGCTCAGGGAGGAGCCAGCCCTGGATCCCGCTGAGAGCGAGGTGGAGCGCTGTGGGACGCCGGGCCTGGGAGCGACCGGCCCCGCGCGCTGCCAGCCCTGCTCGCCCTCACATTCGCAGTTGTCTTTCCTGCAAACACTGGAAGCCACTGGGCCGGCGAGATGGCTCAGCGGCCCAAGCGCCTGCCTAGACCAGACCAGCGCAGGGCTGCGGGATGCCCATGGCCCGCAGCACGTGCCGCGCCAGCCCCGCCCCCAGGGCAGGATGACCCGGCCCCAAAATCAATCAATCAATCAAAGGTGAAAGGAAGCTAATTAAAGATGCAGCATAGCTAGGAGATCGCAGCTGCTGACTGAATCAGGGTTTTGCTATGTAGGGCAGGCTGGCTGGGAACTACGCAGCCCCACCTGCCCCGGAAGTCAGGGCGGTCCTGTGGCTCAGCCTCCCAAGTGCTGGCATTCCAGGCTGGCAACGCCCGCCTCAAAACAAACAAAAAATTAGCTCAGTGGTAGAGAGAGGCCCTGGGTTCAAACACTAGTACTGGCAATAATAATAATAATAATAATAATAACAACAACAATAATAAAACAACTTCTAGGCATTACATTGCAGTGGCCTCCATCAGACATAAGAGTTCGACTGGTAAAGACCTGAGAAACAGCTTGGCCTCTTCGGCAACAGACTCAATTCCAGCTCTAACCGAGTCGCTTTCTCAGAGGAGTGCTTTCTGTTTCTTCCCACTGGTGCGCGTCTTATCTCTTGCCCAACACGTGCTGAATGCGCTCTCCGGAACCCAGGACCCCCGTGGCCCTCGGCTTTAGAACATCTCTTGAGAAAGTCCTATATAAACAAAGCAAATACATGCGGAGGCCCAAGCCTGTGACTCCAGCACTTGGAAGGCTGAGGCAGGAGGACTGCAGCGAGTTCAAAGCCAGCCTGCACTACACAATGGAGACTCTGTCTCTTAGGGAAAAAAAAAAGCATGGACTTACTTCAGATAATTTTGTCTTAAAAACAAAAGCCGAAACTGCTTCCTAGGAACAGAGAAGCCAGGATTCTCATCCTGGAAGTGCTTTTACTGTCCCTGTCATAAAGCAAAGGCCTTAAGGACCAGCGTCCTTAAGGGATATCTACCCCTGAACCAGAGCACCGTGACTCATAACCTACTTTGTGCCTTTTGTAATATCCTCAAAAAAGCCAGGAGTAGTACTGGATTTTGACATGAGTAGTAGTTCTTAAATAAATTGGGAGTTAGACCAACTTTTAAAATGCTATTTGCGGCAGGCTGAGCCGGCCGTGACATGAATGAGTGAATGAATGAATGAATGAATGAATGATTTTTAAAAAATAAAATGCTATTTGTAACTTTACAGAGTGTTAGAGACTCACAACTCCCAATTCTGACGAGAAGCAAACACCAGGAAGGGTGCTCCCAGGTCCCCAGGAGTCTTGAGTCAGGAAGGTCTTATGCCCAGGGGCTTGGGGACTCCCAGGTGGACAGATCTTTAATTTAAGAAAAAATGTGAAATCAAGCGTAGTACTGAGATTAATTTTAGGAGTATAAAACAATTTTACTGTTTCTAAATATTATTTCCCTATTTAAAATAACTTTTTTTGCGGGACTGGGGTTTGAACTCACGACCTTGAACTTGCCAGGCAGGCACTTGTACCACGGAGCTATCTCCCCAGCCCCTAAAATAACTTTAAAACTTGGAAAAATTTGCTTACGAGGTCAAGGATGTAAAGTACTTGAACAGGGCAGAGCGGTGCATGCCTGTAATCCCAGCACTCTGAGAGCCTGAGGCAGAAGAATCACGAGTTTAAGCCTAGCCCCGGGAAATTTAGCCTCTTAGCAAGACCCTTTTCTAAAAGGGCTCCGGGTTTGGGAATGCAGCTGTGTGAAGGTCCTGAGAGCGACCGTCAGTACTGCCCAAAGTGAACGAATGAATGAAATAAGGTGTGCCGCGGATTGTCACTTGGTAGTCAAACTGCCACGCCCGGCTGAGTAGAACCAGCGCGGGTGTTGCTGGCAGCGTAGGAGGCAGAACTAGAGAGGAGGAAGAGAAGCTGCCGGAGCAGCTGCTGGAGCTGTCGTCCTCCTGGAGGAGCCAGGCGCACGGCGTTTCCGAGGAGCTCGGCGGTTCTCATCCTCAGCGGAGCTCAGCTACTGCTGCTGAGAAGGCCCACAGTACGCTGGGGGAGCCTGGTCCTCGCCTTGGGCATTGCTTCCCCGCTCCGGAAAGAAAGATGGAGAAGCTTGTGGCACCCACTTCCCTGATGGGAACTCAGCCGCTCTGGGCTCGGAGGAGGGCGGGGCCTCACTGTTGCCCAGGATGGCTGTGGTACTTAAGTGAGTCACTTCCTGGCTCCAGTGCGGGTCCCTCGGCCTGCTAGAACGGACTTCACCGGGCGGCGGGCACAGACTTTCTAGCTTCCGCCACCGACCTTCCTGCCTTCCCCGTGCAGATCCTCCAGGCAGCCTGCGTGGGGCGTTGTCCTGGGCTCCCGCCCTCTAGCTGGACTCGTGGGGCACTGTGTGGGCTCCGGGCCTCCAGCTGGACTCGTGGAGGTCACTGCGTGGGCTCTGGGCCTCCAGCTGGACTCTTGAGGGGCACTGCATGGGCTCCGGGCCTCCAGCTGGATTCGTGGGGGTTCACTGTGTGGGCTCTGGGCCTCAAACTGGACTCGTGGAGGTCACTGTGTGGGCTCCAGGCCTCCAGCTGGACTCATGGGGGGTACTGTGTGGGCTCCGGGCCTCCAGCTGGACTCATGGGGGGCACTGTGTGGGCTCCAGGCCTCCAGCTGGACTCATGGGGGGCACTGTGTGGGCTCTGGGCCTCCAGCTGGACTCATGGGGGGCACTGTGTGGGCTCCGGGCCTCCAGCTGGACTCATGGGGGGCACTGTGTGGGCTCCGGGCCTCC
>PVKN010025920.1:0-13980 GCA_004027915.1 Capromys pilorides
CCCAGCCAGGGCGCCAGTACCCGTGGTGTTCCCTGCTCCAAACCACAGGCCACGACAAGTCGCCCCACCCAGCTGCTGCAGGGATCGCCAGGGAGGCGCGGGGTTCGGCCAGGCCGGCCCTCAGGGCCGCTCTTCTCCAAGCTTTGCTTATCTGCTCCGGAGCTGGAGCCGGGGCCAGCAGCTCCAAGGCTGCCTTGCTGAGGAGCCGGGTGGTGCGTGCGTAAGGAATAGCAAGACTCAAACTGTGCATGCGCTTGTTCAAGGGCAACCCGTGGCTGGAGCGACAGAGCTAGCTAGACAATGCTGCCAGTGAGAGCAGCGCGCACAGGCAGAGATTCCTCCATTTTATACAAAAATTGAGAGAGAATCGAGGGCTAGCTTCATCTGAACCTGTCAACTGCACCCCACCATTAAATTAAATTGTCGTGTTTTTCCTCATACAACAAAGGAATGTATTTTATTTCCCTTAATCTAAACATTATACTTGCAGATGCAGTGTTTATTTATACAGTTCCTAAGCCAAAGTTCTCCCCAGTATGTCCAAGTCATCCTAACTTGAGTAATTCTGTCGTCTCGACTCCCCGCTTCCCCTTGTAAACCTGGCTGGGGCATTAGACCTCGAGTAAATACATATGAAAATCCATGTCATTTGCACAAGCGTGGCTCTTATGGCGTTGTTGGCTTTGTTGATAGCTAAATCCAGAGAGATCTAAACTATTTTAGGCAAAGTTTGTGTCTAAAATTCAACAGTTTTTCCACTTTAGGTTTTTACGAGGCATTCTCAGTTTTCAGGGAGAGTACATTTTTGGATTTCAAAAAAAGAAATGACAGTATTACTCAGCTTCAAATACTGTTCTTTGTTCATATGATGTTTTAAATTCTTACCAAATATGAGCAAATTAATATAAGTCCAGATCTCTGTACACCTTTTAATAAACTGCGCTTGGATTTAGGTCCTGGCTCTGCATGGTGCATGGTTGTGTCAGATTTTCACTGATGCTATTAATTTCAGAATCGCTGTTCATTTTATTCTTTGAATTACATTTGACCTTACTAACACGTCAATTGAAATTATTTATACTTTGTTTGTTTTGAAAAGTGAAGTTAAATTATTACCTGTGAATTGCATAGCAGCACAAAAATTAAAAGTCCAGTACCCATGAGAAGTGTACTGTGAACAAATATTCAATACTCAGTTTTTACAATCATAAAATATATTCACTCAAACAGCAAGAATATCATCACCCTGGGATTACTGTATTGATTACAGCTGTCATTACAGTAGCAGTCATTGTGTGAATGGTGGTAATACGACATGGGCTCTGCATGCTGATTTCTTAGTAAAGTACTTCGTCTTATTTTACTATTTGAACCATTACCATAGCTCTCAGGCTCTTTCCTATATTTACCAGTGAATACATCAAGACATACAGTGGTTCAGTAACTAAATCTTCACTTCGCAAAATCAAACGTTCAAGCTCTTGTGTAATTCACAGTTATCTATGTTCCTGGAACAATGGTTTGCTATCGTAACTGCAATGCAATTGACCACACTGCACGACAGAGAAAGACAATGAAAATATCTGAGAAGACTGACATAGAAGGGGGCTCTGCTTGGCTGAGGAAGGGGAGCACCTCAGCTCCTCAGGAGCCAGCAGGATGGCAGCTCACGCAGCAGCCACTCAGGGGCAGCTGGTGCAGGCGGGTGGGCTGGGCAGCCAGCAGTGGCCTTTGTGTGTGAGGACCTGCAGCCTCTGTTCTCCAGTCTACAAAATGGATCTCTCAGTTCTTCACCTATCAAAGCAAACCATACTTTATTCACAGAGTGGAAGAAATGAGTAACTTTTTCATAGAACACTGATGTCACTAATCAATGTTCACTTTTTAGAAGAAAAATTCTTCATGGCAAGGATGAGAAAAGATAGTCCTTGTGTTCTGGAGGCCCTTGTTCGTGATCTTTCCCTCCCCACACATTCTAGGCCTGCAGCTTGGCTCTGTCCTTCATAACTACAATTCGCCTTCGTCCTAGTCTAAGTTGATCACCACAACAATTTTCCATGCTGTTCAATTGTCCACATGTCTTTCCAACCGATATTTTAAAGAGATTTTCAATTAAGGATATCCTGCGTTTGCATCTGAATTGCATTCTCTCCAAATCCTATTAAACCAAGATGCATTCATGTTTAATGTTAAAATATGCACAATTATAATTCTTGTCCAGCTTCGTCACCCTTAGTGATACATCTGACAGCAAATCCATCAAGTATTTTATTGTTAGTAATCACTTGCATATTTTTTCATTATGCAATTTTCAAGGTCAGTATTTTCAAGCAAGAAAAATACACTTGTCTCTAAAACTATTTCTTATTTTTCAAAGATCAAAGTAATTCTTACTTATACAGACTCAATAAAATAAACTATATTGCATTCAGTGTGCCTATATGCATGAAAAACCTTGGTATGTAGTCTAAGCAATTGCAAGCTCTGATGAAAAACTTTCAGAAATAAAATCAAACTGGAAGAAATATATCCTATAGAAGAAATGATATATCTTGTACCAAGATAGAATTCACAGAAAGACAATGTGAGAACAAACATTTATTCAGTCTCCAAAGGACACATGAAAAGAACACTACCATAATTCACACCTAGGAATATAATAATGTATGCAAAATTGTCCCCTTTAAAATATAAAGATGAAAAGAAAAATGGCACCTCAAAACCCTACCGTGGGAAGGATAAACACAAGAAATAAACCACACGCGTTGTGGGAGGCGATTCCACAAAGAAACTGTGAAGGAAAATGAGATTGGGCTATGACACAATCCAGATGCTGACTACTAGGAGCAGCTCAGCAGAGTCCGAGGGACCTCAAGGCCTGCTGGGAGAGGACAGGAGCCAGCCGAATGTGAACCCTAACAGGGCTCAGTTATTTGGTGATTATTTTTAAGTAATTGCTTTCTGTTTGAACTTTTGTTGTCTTTCAGCCTTAACTATCCTGGAAGTTGATAAAAAGCAGCATAAAGACATGGAACAACGACAGAGGATTTGAAGCCAGTTGCTCTGTTCAGAGAGCTTTGAGAGACCACGGGGGTGGGCACCTGGCGAGGGACCATGTGCCCCTGATAGACAGTGTGAAGGACCCGCCGGGGCTGGAGGATGTCCGCAACAGGAAAAGAGCGTGATGTATTTGAGTGTGATGATAACAGAAATCAATAGAAAATTATTGTAGTTTACCAGTACTTACCTAGTAAAACTGCAAGCTAAATTAGAGGTAGAATTTAACTTAGAAAACAATCTCTACTACTCAGCGTTTAAGAGTGAGGTGTCCTGTCTTTCTGTTTAATTTTGATAAAATGAAATAGGAAGTCAGATGCACCAGCACATGCCTGCAGTTCCCACTGCTCAGGCAGCTGGGGCGAGAGCACCATACGTCTGAGGCCATTCTGGGCAACTCTGCAAGACCCTGACTCAGAACAAAAGAGTAGAGCCACCTGGGGATGCAGCTCACCGGTGGAGCAGGATGCAGAGCGCGCACAAGGTCCTGGGTTCCATCCCCAGAACCACAAAGGGATGCGGAGAAAGAGCAGAAAAATCACGTGGAATCTCAACCCGGCAGTGGCTTTCCGCCAGCCACAGTCCCGGGATGGGTGGGCCAGTGCCGTGGGAGAACACACCGTGGGTGGACGCCACTCCTCCTTTGCTTCGTGTTTCCTGGGACAGTAAAAGTACAAATTTTCCTAGGTTGTTCCAGCATTAGGCTTCCCAAACTTGGCAAAAGTGTGAAAATTGCTGTTGGAATTTCTCAACAATTTTCTGCAGCAACATTGTAGTCTTTTCATTCTACAGAAGAAATACAGTCACTGAAACATTTGCTATAGAAAGCAATACTCAGGTTACCAAAAGAAAGACCTTTTAAATTTAATATGCAGTGTTAACAGCAACAACAAAGTAGCCCAGGACACATCCCCAAAACATGTCGGTGCTATTGAAACTCGGCGCTGTGTGCACCGCGGGTGGAAACGCGACCAGCGCAAGTGTCCGCAAGCGCGCACCACAGATTTCTAACATTTATTCTTCACTTCACGCTGGGTGGTCTAACGCTGCCTTTTACACTGCGACCGGCTAATCCCAAGTTCAGGTTTATTGAGACCCGCCATAAATAAAGCCCATCTGTGCATTGTTTCCGTACCGGATGATATTTACAAAGGTTTCAGCAACGCCAGCAGAAAGCGCCGCCGACGCCTCCCATGGGCTGTACCATCACAGATGTTTTCGTAACACTGACTTCACCCCAATAATCTTTCCTGGCAAACCCAAGGATGAGTCAGAAGGGAAGAAATTACTTCTTTCTGGTGCCCCCCCACCTCATGTCAAGGTAACTGACACGACAGGTCTGTAGTAGCCCACAGGAACAGCCCACTGCCTCCTCCACGGAACACCAGTTCTTCAGAAAGCATAACCAGCCCATGCACTGCTGTTTGTGGAAATCGTTTGTTGGTAGCAGCACCTTGTGAACCTGTTAAGAATCACTTCCCCAAAACCATTTAGAACCAAGCAACTAGATAGTTGATCTCAATGAGATTTCAGGAAGAAGCGACTTTAGAGTTCTAGGGAGTCTCCGGCCTTGCAGTTTGCAAAGTGCAGTTTCATCTTAAGCCCTCTCTAAATCACCCACGAATGCTGCTGATTTGCAACGTGGAACACAGACTCCCAAGGTTTTTGTTGGAAAGAAAGGGACACTTGGGAGCGATGGGAACGGGAGGCTGGAACCATGGTGGAGGAATTTCTGAAGCAAATGGAGACGGTGGAGCAGCTGCCGCTGGAGGAGCTGGAGTCAGGGACCGAGAGGTGACGCTGGGGGGGTGCGGGGGACACACGAATCGCATCCCATTTGGGCGACCGAGGACCCGGCTTGGGAATGGGACCTGATAAGTTTTACTTTCATTTCAACATCGAAAAGTAAGCACTGGATAAAAGTGCTATATAATATCAAAAACTCCATCAGTAGACCGGGGCTGCGACTTTGAGGCGAAAGTGGTGCCCCGAAAGCCTCCCAGGGTAGCTCCTGCACTGGTCCCAGGGGAGATCCATGGGCTGTGCTGACCACGCCTGGCACTCGTCCATGCCTATGCAGTGGCACCGGCTTGACTCAGCTGTACCAAACGTGCTGGGGGCCTGCAGCTGTCCCCCGAGCTGAGGAGAGGACACAAGCACCTGGCAGGGCCAAGGGACAGAGGACAGAGGATGAGGCAGAAGGAGGGGGTCACCTCGGGTGAGGAGGCCGGTCCCTCACATCACAGCACCAGAGCAAGGTGCGGGCCAGCAAGGGGCCCTCAGAAACTGAGGCAGGGAGCAGGGAAGAGGGAGTGGGGAGGCAGGCCTGCTCCTCTTGGAGGTCGGCCTCTTCAAAAGAACTGAGAGCAATGCAGAGAGAGAATTCTAGAACTCAGGGTCTTCTGAGGAAGGAGGCGGTGTGGGGTTGGAGCAAGAGCAGCTTATCTGGAAATATGATTTTGAAACTTTGGGGGGTTTGCCCAGGTATTAACAGGCTACAGCGTGTGTGTGTGTGTGTGTGTGTGTGTGTGTGTATGTGTGTGTGTGTGTGTGTGTGTGAGCTAACTCAAACGTGTGCAGTCCTAACCCATCGCCCTTTCTCTTGCATTCCTACCATAAGCCGGGCATTCAAGTGCTGTAACTTCAAACTTGAAGTCACGCATCAGGTGTGGCCCCAACACACGGTGTCGCGAGTTCACCCCCGCAACCTCGGCTCAGCAGCAGAGCCTGCTCCGCTTTCTCAGAACACTAGAAACCCAAAGCCCACCTCTTCCTATGGAGGCAAAGGCGACTCATGAGACACCTAAAAGCCGCCCGGCACCTCGGGGTGAACGTTTTGGTTCTGTCTGCTGCACCCCACAGCCCCGCCCACCCAGCCTCCGGGAGACCCCGCCTGCAGACCTGGGCCCTGCGGTGCTCAGAGCGCTCTGTGACAGAGACCCTGCTCCATTGCCCTCTGCTGGCCATGCGGCTACCCCCAGGGCCCTGACCCCACCCCGACCCACCTTGCTGTTCCTGCTCCCACCCAGACCCTGCCCTGCGCGAGGAGCAGCGCATCCATCCACGGGACTTGACCTCTTCCTGAATAATCTCTCCCACCAGTCCTTGGAAAGCTGCTGTCCTGCGTGGCCTTCCGCCCTTCTCTTGGGCAGCACATGATCAGTGTGCACTGCATAATTACCCTACGTGTGTGCAGTGACAATAGGAGACACTAGGAGTGAAGCACTTCTGGGCAGGAAGGGTTTCTCCACGCTGCGTAGTTCCCATGACTGCCTTTCCCACCGTCCTGGGGGGGCAGGGGTCGGAGCCTCGCTGTATCCTCTTGCGAGCATTCCACTCATCTCTGCTCAGCTCTGTGGAAACTCAGGCACTTGGGCTATGGCTAGAGTCTGAGACCGCTTTTCTAAAAAAGAATGTCTCATGCTATGTGATATTTCTGTGCTGTCAGCGGCCTCCTGCTCAGGCCATTCTAAGCTCTATTAATCGGAAACAGGTGCACATGGTAGAGAAGCGCCTATCATCTGCTGAGAATCTGTAAATATTAAAGAAACACACATAGAAAAATAAGCACCAGTGGACTCAGAAAGACCAAAGGAGCTAACTGATCCATCTCATTTCTTCACTTGAACGTGATGCAGCCCTTTGCTACGCGCTTAGCCCAGGACTAAACCTGACTTCTACAAAGTTACAAGTTATTAGCTGGAAGATGATGCTAAATGTGCAATGGAAAATGGTACGCATGTTGAGAAAAGGGGCTTACAAGCAATGCCACCTCAGAGGTCATAGAGTGAAAAAACAGCCTCAGGAATGACAGTGGGCCGTTGGCTTCCTCTGTCCCATGGTTGCAGCCTCTGTCCTCCCCTGTCCAGGCTCAGGGAAAGAGGGACACAAGGGAAGGACACTGCAGCAGGGTTCCGCCTCCCCAATGGTGTCCCTGTGCTCGAGGTCACAGAGGTCTGTCTCCTTGGCATAGAATGCTAAAAAGCATGAGAGAAACACTTCCGTCAATTCACGGATGTGAGACGTTTCTGTGTGACTAATTTTTGACGTTTCAAAAACAAACATAGCAGCCTGATGCCTTCCACCTTTCAGCTTGCCCAGCGGCCGACTGTATGACTACAGACCTCTTAATCCCTCTGTAACCCTCGTTTGATGTTTATCCAGAAGCTTCTAGGTGTTCAGGCTCCCCACCACGGGCTTGTAGGTCTGAAGCCATGACCACGACTGTGGGCATGGGCCAAGCCCACCCCTGACCTCCTTCTGATGAGTGCCAGGAATTCTGTCCTCAGCATGGCTGGGCCAGACAGACCCTTGGGCGTCGGCTCTCCTGTGAGGACCCCTCCAGGTCTGAGCATCTAGGGATTCTGCCAAGGCTGCTTCACGTCCTGAGACTCAGCAGATGTTGATTTTGACATTTGATCTTGCAGCTCAGAGCCTTCCTCACACACCACCATCTGGAGGAATAGAGCACTGCATGCCCAGCAGAGGCCAGATGCTGGGCCAAAGGAAGTCCACAGCTTCAGCCATGCTGTGCCTGCCACCTCCCAGGGGGCTGCTCCTGCAGGGATCCCCAAGGGGAGGCACGGACTTTGCACAGATGATGGAAGATGAGAAAGGGTTCTGACAAAACCGAAAGTGTGAGGTTGGATGATGAAGCTAAAATTGAAC
Source organism: Capromys pilorides (assembly GCA_004027915.1). Lineage (NCBI taxonomy): Eukaryota > Metazoa > Chordata > Mammalia > Rodentia > Capromyidae > Capromys > Capromys pilorides. Next base: position 7,726 of record PVKN010025920.1, read on the forward strand.
GCTGACTGTTTGCTGTCCTTTCCAACCTACAGCTGATGCCCATTCCCAGCCTCAGAGCCTCGCTTTCCCTCCAAGAGGTGCAATCCGTTCACGCTTGCTTGCTTTCATTCCTTCTTTTAGTCAGTAAATTGTGAGCGTAGATATCTGCAGGGTTTACAGATGCTAAGGAATTTAGTGGTAAACAAGACAACATTTTTTTAATAGCCAACAACATTAATTTTATTTGCATTTATTTTATGCTTCATTTATTCCTGTGCCATAAGTTTTTGTTTCTTCAGTTTCTTCTGGGTATCTTTTTCTTCTGTGCAGCCTCGTCCTCTGGTCTAGGAATAGTTTGCTCCTTTTCAGTAAGGACCACGTCAATATGGCAGGGGGAGCTCATGGATGGGTTGATCCAGCCATGAGCTCTGTAAGTACAGCAATGCATCTTGGGTGCTTTGTTCACCTGGATATGTTCACTAACCAGAGAATCTACATCTAAACTCTTAAGTTCAGCATTACTCTCTGCATTTTTAAGCATGCGCAGCGAAAATTCAGCACTCTTTCTGGGCCACCGACCCCGAGTCCAGCCCCACTCTTTGGCCTGGGCACACCTACCAACTCCACCATTGTAACGTCAGAATGGCACACACTGCTTCTCTAATGTGACATCCTTCAGATACTTGGTGGCCTTTCAGATATGCATACCCTTGAAGGCCTGGGCAGTTTCACGCATGTTCTTAAAGTGAACACGAAGACTTGAGCCTCTTGATTTGCATGATTTTGTGGGGTTTTCTGGGTCAAGAGAATAGTAAAACATTTTCACAGGACGCCTCAGGCTGCTCACAGGACGAGGAAACAGGACAAAATTCTTACACTAAAGCTTCTTACACTTTGATGTCTGCAGCAGATAATAAAGTGACTCATTAGCCCATGGTTAGCATCTGTTTCACCCACAATTTTCTTTAGCTACGCATGTAGTAAGGGCTCACTGCTACTCCTTAAATGAAAGACTTTGTTTAACTTTGCTGTTTTACCCACCAGCTATTTGTAAGTGGGAACTGGATCACTACCTCCAGGGTTTTGGTAGAGATTAAAAGTACAGAACGTGGTTTACACGCACATCACAGGCCCGGCACGTAGGAAGCGGCGGAAGCGCTCCTCCCCATCAGCGCAGAAGCCTGCAGCGGGTGTGCACTCCCCAAGCCTAAGGCCGAGAGCTGGTGGTGCTGGGCGTGGCTGGACATGGCAGCCAGCTGGTGGCCTCTGAGAGCCCCACACGTACTGAAGAAACTCAGGCTCTTCTTCCTTCGCTTTTAGGGACACTGTCTCATGACTCACTGTTAGAATAAGAACATACCAAAAAGCAAGAAAGATTTGGGCTGGAGACCAAATCAGCCTGATGGGTGACAGAGATCAACGGTTCTAGTGAATAGGTCGTTGTGGGTGTGAAGGCTAAAGTAACTGGCCACGCCCTCCAGTGGCTGCTGCAGAAAACCAGCCTTGTCCACGTGGCTTTGGCATGTAAAACGAAGTGGTGAAAATACACAGCAAGGCAGGAGCACTGAGGGGGGAGGAGAAAAGGCGCAAAAAAAGTGCAGGCACGGATCCTCATGGTATTGGTTAATTCCACTATTTAAAGTATAATGCCTCCTTTTATCATTATGACTAACATTTAATTATGATATGGATCTCACTCCACACATTCAATAAACACGGAACACCTGTAACATCCCAGAAAAACATGTGCGTGCTTTGCTGAAATCCTCTAATAAGAAGCAAATTCCTCCCTATGTTTCTGTAACATGAAGTTTCTATTAACTGAGGCTTGCAATTATTCCTCTTAAACTGACCTCTGTCATCCAACCACGTTCAAGCTCTCACTCGCGAATCCTGCGGCATGAGCTTAGGGCCTCGGTTGGTGAACGGCTTAGTGCAGAATGGGTCCCACTCAGTTGGAATCATGACATCTGTCCTTCTTCAAATGAAACCCCCAGGAGAAAAAGCAGCACCTTGTAAATTCAGGACACCGTCCCTTGGTGTCCACTGGGAGGACATACCTGATGCCATATGAGGCTGTAATCACATGGGTAAGGTCAAACTGTTCCAAGTGTATAGATTTTATACATTACTTTAGTTCATTTGTTAAACTGACTTATATTTATTAAAAGGTAAGTAGGTGTCATAAATCATGAAATTGTAATTCTCAAGAACCCAAATAAGTGGGGCTGGGGAGATGGCTCAGCATTCTAAGGGCCTGCCTGGCAAGAACAAGGACCCGGGCTCGATCCCTCATACTGCATGCCATGCTGGCCCTGGACCGCTGAGAGTGCTGTGCTGGCCACCAAAACTGAGCATGGTGGTGAATGCCTGCAATCCCAGCACTGGGGAGGCTGAGGCAGGAGGACCACTGCAAGTCTGAGCTGTGTGGTGAGACCCTGCACTAAACAAATAAATGATTTTTAAAATTTTTTAAAGAACCCAAATAAGCAAGTGAATAAGTAAACCTGTAAATACTATATATGTATTTTTTTCTCATCCTCCAAAGCCTTACTTATTAGAACCAACTCTAAGAGAAAGTACATTTCCTGTCTTACCTTTCCCACGATTATCAGATAAGATCAAGTTGCATGGGGTAAAGGCAGTAACGTGAAATCAAATGAACGAGAGGGATGGATCAGCTGAAAGAAATGCCGACAATCTGCACATGCAGGAACAATTTCTGAACAACTCCTTTGGCCACGATCTTTTAACTCTAAAATCCCTGTGGCCCTGAATGTTGTATTTTCTTTTTTGGATTGATTTCCCCTGCTTCTTGGTTAATTGAGGAAACTGCTGTGTGCATTCCCCTGGGGCTGCGGTGGTTTCAAGTGAGGTGTACTCATAAAAGAATTTTAATCCTCTACTTTTTAAGTGAGATTACTGATATTAACTACATACTATTAGATCATCAAATATTTTTTAAACTGGAAAATACTTTCAAACAATCTAAAATCAAAATTTTAGGGCTGACCAAATAGCTCGGCAGACTAAAGCACCTGCTTAGACAGGCACAGGGGCCGGAGTTCAATTCCCAGTATGCCGTGCAGGCCCTGTTACCAGGGGGCACTAAGACACTGATTGAGACTGGGTGTGGTGGTGCGCGCCTATAATCCCAGCACTAGGGAGGTTGAAAACAGGAGGATCACCACGAGTCTGATCTGTGTAGTAAGACCCTGTAGACCCTGTACTAAGACACAGAGAAAATAAATAAAATCAAAATTTTAAAAAGGACTTTATTATTAGAATATGCAAAATTATTTTTTTAACTGGTAGAGTTTTCGCCAAGGCAACCAAGCCTTGTATATTTCAGGCGTTGTGACTCCCTGCCCTTTCCTAGCTCACCTCTGGCTGGCAGCTGGTCGTGCTGTGGGGACTGGCACGTTTACGTGCATGGCTGCCACTGTCTGGAATAATTGGGCAAGAACTGGGCCTGGAATCAAAATACATGAATAACGTTATTTCATACTTTCTTAATCATCTCTCAATCTTATTATTATTTTTGCATTAACCGAGTGATTTTTATTGTTCTGATCATATTTATAGCACATAAAGTATAAATATGAAATAATAGGAAAGCACAGACTATTAAAAGGTTTATGCAAAAATATGCAAAAATTAAACTCAGATGAATTGTTGTTTTCCAAGTACAGCTTTTAGAAAGATGCACAGAATGCGGTAACACATCAGTCTATAAAAATCATATATGCTCTGCAGTAATCAGCTAATATAATACTTCAAATTGCTTAACAAATTAAAAAGAAAATTACATTTTAATAGCTTCATATAATTCATTATAGGAATCTTTTCAAGTATATTTTTTTCTCCAAACAAACAGAAGCATAGCAAAATTCAGACGTGCGTCTCCAGTAAGATCTGAATGAGAAAGTGCGTGGAGCTCACGCTGGGTACTCTCAGCTGCTCTGGGCTAAGTTCATGAAGAAGATTGGCACTGGGGTCACTTCTGAGGTGAACATCAGGACTCCAGACAGGAAAGAGCAGAACACCATCCAAGGACCTGCTGGCCACAAGGATTGGTGTCCAGGGAAGTCATCGGTTGGGATCCCCCTGATACTGAGCTAGGACAAGGCGACAGGGACAGGAAAAGGAACACGGCCAAGGAGCTCAGGAAAGAGAGACTGTTGGAGAGACTGGTGGGGCAGCTCCAGCTCCTGCCCACACAGGGAGTCAACCGCTCAAGGGGCGGGGCGGGGCTGGAGCTCAGGGTGCAGAGACCCGCAGGAACCTCCCAGAAAGAGCTCTGAATGAGGCACAGAAACGCAGGGAACCCTCTGTGAACGTGAACCAGGAGAGCAGCTGCAAACCCTTCACACGCTTCACCCAGGCCATCTGTCCTTTGTCCTTTCCTTCAGAGAATGCCTTTCCTCAGACCTCTGCTCTGCGCTTTTTGTTATACATGCGTATAAGATAAAAATCTATGTTTTGACCCAGCTGGCGCCTGAACGGGAGCTTTCCAGGGAAAGTGCTGTGTTTATATTCCATCTGCAGCTGCTGGATAGTTCTAGAAACTGAGTAGCAAGCACTCAACAGACATCCCGGTAGGTGATGGGGAAAGTACTACTAGAAAACTGTTGAACTTTTATCACAAGACTATCAGTGTCAGTAGTAACTTCTTTGAGGAGGCGTGTGTGTGTGTGTATGTGTGTGTGTGTGTGTGTGTGTGTGTGTAAATATCAATTGTACACCACTTGGAATTCCACCATAGTGTTTGGAGAAAAGCTTAGTAAGGATGCATTATAGTCTTGTTCCTTTACATTAAACTAAAAAACTAAAGAAGTATTTAAGTTTTAAATTGCATAAATGTAGAGTTATGCTCAGAAGAAAAAAGGAAAATTTCAGAAGGACAAAGCTGAGTTACTCCTGAGACACTGGAAGGAGATGGCTTGGCTAACGGAACAGCATCACCTGAGCGGCTTCCCGGGGAGCGAGATCTCTAGCACCCGCAGGAGCAATGCCGCAGGAACTCCCTGGTCGGGGCCTGCAGTGGGGCCGCCAGAGCAAGCAGAAAGGGGGTGCTGATGCTGGGACAGGCACCTCCCTGCCACACCACATGGCCCCAGCCCCCAAGACCAAAAGTGCCCCATCCGGGTGCCCTCCCACAACAGGCACGAGGTGGTGCTCTAGACCCCTGGCAAGGCTAGAGGACAATGACAGAGACCCAGAGGTAGAGCAGACCCAGCTCTGGATGGAGCGATGGTGCTTTTCTCCCCGAGTCACGGCAAGTGTGAGCAGAAAGGGGCCCAGCGCAGCCAGGGCTCCCCCTCATGCACTTCCTGACTTCAATAGCTGAGCGCCTGGAAGAGAAGACCAAGACCATGTGGGCTGACCCGCGAGACCTCTCAGAAAGCCCCCGCCCCAGGAAAGAGAAAGCACTTCAGGACTACAGTCAGAAGAAACAGACTGAGGAGAGCAGCGGTCACGGATCACGGATCCCGGCTGCACCAGGCTGTCTGTAAGCAAGAACCCCCGGTGGTGAAGGGCACCACAGATTCTGTGATGGGCGTCAGCGCCCGGCGGGTGCGGACATCGCCTCACTGTGTTGGACGTGTCCTGCACACAAGGCCCAGGATCTTGCCTATCAAGTACTTCGAAGCAGACAACACCCGCTGGGACCTCAAGTAGACAGAATTGGCCCAAGGTGCTGCCAGGGACGAGTTTTGTAACAGCTCCTGAAGGGACAGGAGTTGCACAGTCGTGTAGCCAGGGTTGAGTCCTTCCCAGTGAGGCACCAGTGACAGGAATTCTGCTTACACGTGCGCTCTCCTAGAGCTAAGGAAGACGTCAAACCTAAGACGCTGGAAAGATGGGCAAGGAGCCTTCCAAGACTGGCCTCGTCTCTCTGTCCTCTGCTGGGCCCCCCTGTGGCCACACCCAGTACTGCAGGAAGGAGAGGTCTTGGTAAGAGAGGACCTGGGATTTTAGGGCTTCTCCATGGGAAGTCCTAGGAGTTCGCAAGTTGCCTTGGAGGAGACAGGAAAACACACAGGGAAGGCTTTTATTTAGCACAGAATCAGGACAAGAGGAATCCAGGCTATGACCAGAGGCTTCAGAGCCTCAGATTGCGGTTACTGAAGACATGGCCTTTTCTTAAGCCATTTACTGAACGTGGAAAGAGTGCACGGAATTTGCGCTACGAGCCGGTGTGGTGCTCAGGTGCAGACGCTGGGCTTTCTCCCAAGAGCTGATGCTCTAGCAATGGCGCAGCACGCAGGGCTT
>PVKN010025921.1:0-13973 GCA_004027915.1 Capromys pilorides
GAAGCAGAGGGAGGATGGTGCTTCCTAGAGCCTTCGGTGGGGAGGAGAGACGCTGGCCACAGATTGTGTGACAGTCAGAAACAGAGAAGCTGAGTGAGCCATTCCCTGCCCACTGCGCACGGCCCTACCCTGGTGAGGATCCACGTGAAGCTCAGGAGGAGGGGTGCCCAAGGCGGCATAGCATGAGTTCAGCACCAGTGAGAGACAGGTACCTGGAGGCAGAGGAGTCCGAGCACGGTGGGAGGCCCCTGAAGCTAGAGGTGCCTGACTCTGCAAATGTAGGGAGCCTGGATTGTGTGAGGCTCATCGAAGGCCTGTGGAGAGTTCCTCTCCCCTCTGCCCGTTCCTGCTACTATTCTTGATGGTCAGTAAATGTATCTACTTCCTACAGGTGTACACATGGCAACTCTTGTCATATACAAGTACCTGGACTCAGGGGCCCACTCAGCTGCAATAAGTACAAAGTTTCAGTTAAATGGAAGGAATAAGTTTAGAGGTCTGTGTCACAGCCATGGTAACTGTTGTTAATAGCCAGTATGAAGAGAAAAAAAATGTATGTTTTTATAAAACAAAAAGTGGCTTGTGTCTGGGTCTGGAGAGGGAGACATGGGTCAAAGGTTGCGCTACAGTCAGAAACAGGAGGCTTGCTGAGTAGCTTGATTAAGTCCTACCGCACTGTGTACAGAGTGGTAACGTCGCTTTGCATTCCAGAAATACCTGCAGCTATAGTTGGCCAATTTGTAGTTAGATAAAGGACACACAATATTAACACCACACATGAAAACAGGCAATAAGAAAATAAGCATTCCTTCAGTATCCATATTTCCCAGTCTGGAACCTGTGGTGCTGGGATTACAGCCACGTGCCACGGAGCTGGCAGCAGTGTTTCTGGAGTCTGTGGTCATGGCGTCCACGCTGTGTTCTCCCAGCCTCTTCTGCGTGTGTGCTGCAGCCCCACGGTTCCCCCTGCAGCTCAGCTTCCTACATGGTGTAAGTGTTCCTCATCCCTGCATCCCAGAAAGTGGCTGTGTCTAGAGGCTTGCATTGTTTTGACGTTTGCACACAGCTGCCTGTTAGAGACACGACTGCCCCGCTGTGTTCATAAGGCTGGCTTTGTGTCGCATGTACTGTTGACAGCTGGGATGTTCCACAGTTTTGATTTTTAATTTTTAAAAAAATTTTTTAGTACTGAGGATTGAGCACAAGACCTTTGCACTGAGCTACATTCTAGCCCCTAGTTTTGTGTTTTCAAAGCAGCCTCCTGGCCAACCCTGCCAGTGCTGGGATCACAAGTGGTGATTCACACCACACAGCTGCCGCCACACCACATCAACCTTGTATTTTTTACTGTTACAGGTGGTGCCAAGTTCGCTCCTGGCTAGAGAACTAACCTCAGAGTATTCTTTTTCCTTATTCTGGTTTTCTTTCATTGTTGTTGCTTTTTCTCCCATTAAAAAAAAAAAAAAAAGACCAGTGTTTTCCTTAGAGAAGAATTGAAAAATGCGAACTAAACAAAAAGATTTGAATTAAAACCACCACATTCTGTCATCTGGTGATACCCGCCGAGGTCTGAGGTGTTGCTCTGATTGTCCCACAGTGCTGGAGCGGGGGAGCCCAGGGCCCATGCACTCGGGCCGTGTTGCACCTCGCCCTGTGTGGCTCTCTGCCCCTCCTTACTTCGTGGCCCCATCTGTCATCCCCTTCCTGAGATCCACTGCGAGGGTGGCGTCTTCCTCCCTGCACTTCCTCTGTCACAGCAGCCTGGGTGCACAGAAGGACAGGCAACTGCTGGCGGAACCCAAGCGTGAAGTTTTTCAAAGGAAATAAGGCCTCTTGGTTGGCAAGGCCATCTCTTCCACATCTGTTCTTTCTGCATTCTCTGCTGTTACTCAACACTGTGACCCCAGCTGCCCTGCTCCTTCTGCAAAGCCCTGTGTCCCAGGCCTGCCAGAGACAGAACCTGGCTCAGGGGCCCTTCCTTTCCCTGGGGCAGCTGTACCACTCACTGCTGCAGGGGTGTCCTTCCCCTTCCAGCTTGGCAGCTGGCCCAGGAAGCTCACTAGATTTCCACCCAAGAGGTGCAGTGGCTACAGGAACCTGAAGCTGGGAGCTGAGGTGCTGCTTAGAACCTATTTATTTGGTGTCCTTTTGGGCAAACCAAGGCCACTTTTAGGACCATCTTTAAGGAGAGGCATAGGACCTCACCCTCTCTGATGAGCTGTCACTGGTTGTATGTTTTTAAGTCCCTTCCTCTCTGAAAACCTTGCTTTATTCCTATCTAGGAGGGCGTGACCCTGGGCATCACCTGGGAAAGGAAGGGATCAATGAACCCAGGACAGAAAGAGAAGAGGTGGAGGGCAGGGAGTTGCACAGGTGTCCTGGAGTGCTCCACAGCCCCGGGCAGAAAACTGATTTGAAGGGGCTGAATGATGGGACCACAAGGCTCTCTGTGCTGGGCCAGAATACAGAGGAACTGGCCGGAGGCTGGCACTGTGCCGGCCCGCTTGCCATCTAAGCCCAGTCTCAACTGCTGCCTCAGCATGCCCTGGGTGTGGGGCCACCGCAGCATGCTGGGATCGAACCCTGCCCACTGCGCTCTGCCTAAGCAGGCACTTTAGTGGGCTGAGCTATCTGGCCGGCCCTTTAGCTCATTTCTGTAGATCAGCAATTCAGGCTTCCCTGGTGGCCTTGACTTAGGGACCCTGCCGTGGCTGCTGTCAGCAAGCCAGACAGGTGCAGGCACCGGAGTCCTCCTGGGGGATCTGCTGCCGGGCAGCCACGCTGTGTGGGTGGCAAGGTGGTGTGGCCTGTAGGCAGAGGCCTCAGCTCCTCTTAACCTGGTAGTTCTACCTGTGTGAGGTGTGCCATGCTTTAATGGTCACAAAGGGGGCACTGGGCACGAATAGCAGGGGGCAAAAGTAGCCTGGGGGCTCCTGGCTCCTGTCCTTCATGCCTTTTATAGATGTAATAGTTGTTGCTACTGCTCAATAGTTTTATTGCACATCAATTTGACAGAATTTAGAGTTCCTCCACAGCCTTTTCATAGTGCAAATGGCATATTTTCATGGTGCCCACTCTCCTGTTTCCTTCCTTGGTCTCCCTCCCTCCTTGCTCTCCCCCTACTGTCCTGTCCACTCTCAAATCATCTTTGTGCATGTCTAGTTTTCTTTTTATTCTCCATATTAGGGAACTTATTCCATACTTGTCCTTTTGGAGTCTGACTTGTTTTGCTTAACATGATTTACAGTTCAATCCATTTTTTTGCGGATTATAATTTCATTCTTCTTTATAGCTGAATAATCCTCTGTCTGTGTGTGTACATTTCTCTCATTTGTCCCTTTTCTTCTTTCTCCTCCTCCTCTTCCCCTCTCTTCCTCCTCTTCCTGCCCCTCTCCTTTGGTACTAGGGCTTGAACCAGTCTTCATACTGAGTTCTATATCCATTATTTTCTATTTTGAGACAAGATCTCCCTAAATTAAGTTTCCCAGCCTGGGTTGAAATTTTTGACTCTCCCGCCTCAGCTTCCCAGCGTGCTGGGGCTGCAGGCATGCACTGCCACACTGGGCCTTGTGTGCCACCTTTTCTTTGTTCATTCATTTGTTGATGGGCACCTAGGCTGATTCCATATTGTGGCTATTGTGAGTTTTGCCCCAGTGAACCTAGGTATGCATGTGTCTCTGTGGTATACGTTTAATTCCTTCAGCAATATCAGGAGTGGTTTAGCTGGATTAATAGTAGTTGCGTTTTTAGTTTTCTGAAGAACCAAGGAGAGCACTTCTCCCACATAGTCCCAACAAAAGCCCAGGCTTGTGTCTAGGCAGCCTACCATGAGCCCTGTGCCTGATTCCCTCAGCCTGTCTGTTCAGGGCGGGGACCTGCTTCCCATGGCTGCTACAGGAAGAGGTTCACAGCGTGTGTCATCCACAGAGAGGCCATTGGAGATAGGGACTATGGGCTACAAAGAAGGCTTCCTGGAAGAGGTGGCATCTGTCCCTGTTTGGCATGGACTCCTGCTTCATGAGCTGCAGAGGGCCACTGGCTCCCTGCACACACCCTTGTGAGCCCCAAGTTTGAACCTTGCTGGGTGCTGCAGGCTCCTTCCTGTGGGGCCAGGGCCCCATATCTGTGTCCACGCAGCAGGGCTGGGCTGTACACTGAACATGTGGCATTATTTGTCTCTTGACTGACAGGCGGTGCTATCTGCCCTGCTTTTGCTGCAGTCTGCTCCTCCTCTCCACAGCTTCACGACCTCATCTTGCTCCTCTTTTCCATGGAGGTCCTGATTCTTCGTCAGGGGAGCAGATCTTCCCTGAGCTGATTCTGTGTGAGACCCTGTTCCCAGCGTAAGACACTGTATGGCTGTTGGTTGTGTCCAAGTCACTTTTGGGTCACTCCTTCTAGGGAGGAGGATAGAGCTGTTTCCTGAGACTGGAAAGGATTAGGCCCCCAGAGCCCCCTCTTCCATAAAGCCTTCCTCATAGCCCGTAGTCCCTCTGTACCTCCTGTCTCTATGTTTTAGCACTCAGGTTACCTCCTTCCTGGGATGAAGGAAAAATGGAAGCCAAGAATAGTGGTACATGCCTGTAATCTCACTTTCAGGAGGCTGAGGCAGGAGGATTACCTCAAGTTCAGGGCCAGCCTAGGCTACACAGGGGTTCAAGGTCAGCTTAAATTATGTAAGACACTGAGACACTGATACTGACAGTGACATTGAGACACTCTCCCAGGAAACCAAAAGGAAAAATGGAGAGCTTGCTCAGCAAACTGAGGAGCACTGCATGTAGGGCTTGGAGAGCTGGGGGACAGACCGTGCCCTACTTCCATGGAGGGTTGGAACTCACGAAGACCACAGGCCATGAAGCCACAGAAGCAAGACTGAATCCTGACTGCGCCCTTCATAAGTGTGTGCGTGTGTAACTCACTGGGCCTCGCTGAGCCTCAGTTTCCTCTTCCACCCTGTTGGATGGTCAGGAAGCCACAGGAGTCTGCAGGTTTGAAGTCTCGGCACTGCCTACACTCAGCGAGGTCAGGTGCTGAGCAAGGTTTGCAGACTATGCAAGGTGGCGGGTGAGTAGCCTGGGGCGTTGGGTTCACTGGGGCCCTGGCAAGATGTGGCGTGCGGCAGCGGGGGTATGAGCCGGGAAGGGGCTGCTTGGTTAGCCCCTGGCCAGTTTACTGTCACCCGACTGTGCAGCCAGCTGTGCACGGCCCAGAGCCCCCTGTACACCTTACAGTGGGAGGCACTCTCCTGAGTCCAGGCCTCTCTGTGTCTTCCTCAAGCTGCCACCACACACTGCTCTGGGGCCATCCGTGCCACTCTCACTCCACCTCTGCCTCTCCTGACCTGACCGCTTCCCTCTCCCTGTGCCTCTGCCCTGGGCCATCTCATCCTAGCTCCCTCCTTGCCGGGGTTGGCTTCCTGCCTGCTGGCTCAGGGCCAGCTTGCTTTGTTTGCCCACAGTGTACTAAGCACTTAGCACCATGCTTACTGAATGAAGGACTGGGGGTAGTTTCCATACAGTCACTTATGCACTGAGCATAAGTGTGCTCAGCAACAAGCTTTATAGTTAGGTACACCCGCATGTCACCAGCACCAGATTGAGATATGGAATCTCCTGGGCTCCTAGACGATCCCCTGGGTCCCATCCCAATCAGGATCCTCCTTAAGGGTAACTCCTGTCATCGCAGGAGAAACTCATCTTTCTTTTCTATTTCCTCCCGCTTTTCTGCCCCCCTGCCCCACCCTCAACCTCCCTTTCCTTTCCTTTTCCTGAGGATGGAACCCAGGACCCTCATGCCTATTGAAACCCCTAGTCTTTTTTAATTTTTTAAAAAAACTATTTAAGGCAGGGACTTGCTACGTCTCTTAAGTTAAGCAGAACTTGGACTTCCAATCCTCCTGCCTCAGCCTCCCAGAGTGCTAGCATTATAGGTGTGTGCCGCTGTACCCAGAAAGATGGGTCTTTTCTGAAGTTTCATGCCAGTGGGAACATGTGAATGTACTCTTTCATACCTGTTCTCTCATTCTTGAGGTCTGCACTGTTGGTGCATATCCTCGCGTGTTTATCGGTAATCTATTCCTTTTGTTACCGAGTAATTTTCCATCATGTGAAGCTGTGAAAATCTGTCTATCCATTTAGTTGTTGGGTTGTTTCTGGTTTGGCAGTTATGATTAACGCTGCACATTTGGATGCAAGCCTTGCTTGCACGTGCGTTCTTACTTCTGGGTAAACACCACAGTGTGGAGTGCTGAGTCACAGGGTGATCGTGCGGTTAGCTGTGGGCCGCACCGCCCAACGGTTTTCCAACATGGTGGCTCCACTTGTGCTCCTAGTGGCAGTGTTTGAGGGCTGGAGTTGTTCCACATCCTTGTCAGTACTTTGTATTTTCCTTTTAATTTAGCTATTCCAGCATGATAGAATCTGGGTGTGCTTTTAATTTGCTCATAGATAGTGATGTGAAGATCTTTTCAGGTGTTTATTGATCCTGTTAGTGTCCACATTGTTGAAATACGTGGCTAAGTCTTTTGCACAGCTTTTTGGCTCTTTGTCTGTTTGAGGCACAGTCTTGCTGTGTTTTTTTTTTTTTCTGGTTGGCCTGGAACTTCTGGGCTCCAGAGATGCCCTTGCCTCAGCCTCCTGCGTAGCTGGCACTTCAGCTGTGTGCCACCGTGTCTGGCTGCTGCCCATCTTTTAATTGGGATGTTTGTCCTTTTCTTACTGATCTGTGTGTGTTCTTCATACTTACTGGAGAGGAATCTTGTCAGTGGTGTGTGTTTGTTTTGAATACTTGCTCCTTGTCTGTGGCTTCCTTGTCCCTTCTCAGGGCTGCCTGTTTCCTCTCTGCCTTGGAGCACCTAGGACTTGGGGATGTGTCCTGAAAGGAGAGTAGATGGCCAAGCCCCAGGAGGCTCCCTCTTCCCCCTGCTGTGGCTCCTGCAGCAGCCCAGGACACCTGTGTGAATCCTACACCTGTCTCTAAACCAGCAGTTGGACCTTGAGGTCACTTGCTAAGTCCCTAGTTGACAGCCTGGCACCAAAGTCACACTGACTGGGCTTAGTCCCCTACATACTCTGGATGTGCTGGGGACCTGAGATGTAGCTCCTGGTGGTGCAGTGACTCTCCAGGAAGGCAGAGAGCAAGGGAATTGTGATTAGGAGAGGGTGCAGAGACAGAGGAGTGTGAGCGGCAATGATGGACCCAGACCTAGGAAGGGGAAGACGGTCTTGAACTTGAGGCCGGCCTGAGCTACGTAGCAGATTCAACGCCAGCCTGGGCTAGGCTACAAAGCAGAAATTTGTCTTGGGAAGAAAGGAAGGAGGAAGGGAGAGCAGGTGAGAGAGGGACACAGGAAGGAAAGAAGGAGAGGAAGGAAGGGAGAGAGGGGAAAAAAAAAGAATCAGATCCCAGGGCCCAACACATGCTCAGTGGGCCTTCTGAGGACCAGGCAGTGCTACCCCACCGCCCAGGTGTTCCTGTTCCCAGGTTTCCAGCCTGTCCGTTTGCTCTCATGGCTGTATTCCCCAGGGCTTCGGCAGACTGGAAGAGGAGCAGGCTTGATTCCTGGCCTCATGCCCTGGGCTGCTGGTTTCCGGGGACCCCACTGTCATAATACAAATGCTAAGCCAGAGCCCTGGCCAGGGGCAGGTGTGAATGGAGAGGCATTGAGCTGGGTAGAAGACCCGTGACCTCTCAGGCCATCTCCTGGGCCGTCTGGTGACCTGGGTGGGGAGATTCAGGGAGGGGATGGGGCTGCCTGAGAGTGGAGAACTGGGCCAAGGCACCATGCCAGACTGTCTGCCTCTAATTGCTTATTAAGGATGCATTTGCTCCTGCTTGGAGCAGCAGTCTTGGGACTTCTAATGGAGGTTTTTGGTTCTTGTTTTATTATTATATTTTTTAAAATCATTCCAGCTTCAAGCTTCAAGTTTCCATGAAGTCATTGGAGCTGAGAGTCTGACTGGAGAGGGGCCCCCTTACACCCTGAGCGACTGGGTAAGAAGCAGGCGGAGGGTGCCGAGGGCCCCGTGGTAGCTGCGCCGCCAGAGCAGGAAGTGGTGGGTCCCAGATGTGACTCACGCTCGTTAGGTAGACAGTGGAGGGAGTCGCCACATGGGTGAGACTAGACAGTGTCCGGGAAGGGCGAGCAGGGCTGGAGCACTTTCCTGTAGGCTCAGAGACTGGCCTGGCAGCTGAGGACTTCCGGAAGAGCCAGGTAAGGCGTTGTGTGGGGTGAGGGTGGCAACCGTCCCTGCAGCCCGGCCTGAGAGGGCGGGAGAGGATAGGCCCTCAGCCCAGATGTCTGAGAGGCCCCGTGGGCCCGGCATTGGGGGGCTCCAGGCCTTCCTGGGCAGACAGCAGGGAGGGATGGCTCCTTGACAGAGGACCAGAGACAACTTGTTGCTGGCTTTCCCAGCCTGACAAGAAAGTGCTGCTGTGACCGCAGTGCTGTTTGTTTGGCTGCTTCCACCTAGAATTCTGGGAACCACAGGCACTCAGCTGTGCACATTTCTGTTCAAGGCTATAATTTTACATTTACAAGAACACTTGGTTTTTCTCAAAGAAAGTAAAAAATTGGTGGGGGAATTTATTTTATTAAATAAAACAACAACAAAACCTGTGCAAGTGTGGCCCAGAGGTGTAGTTCAGTGGAAGAGCACTTGCCTAGTGTGTATACAGGCCTGGGTGCTGTCTCCAGAACCACCAATAAAAGAAAAAATTATTAAGCTTTAAAGATGTCAGAGACCACAGCTGCCTCATAGAAGGGGAGCAGTGCCCCTTGCTTCTCCTCCCTGGGGGAGCCACAGCCCCTGAAGCAAGGAGGATGGTGTGGAGGGCCTTTCCGGATCTTCCTTGTACTTGTTTAAGCACACATGCCAGTGAGTCTCGCCAGGTTCAGTGGCAGGGATGGCTGGGACTGGGCCTGCCTCCTGGGAAGGGTCTGGGTGTGGGGCTGCAGCAGGCCCCTGGCTCCAGGGCCTTGGCAAAAGACCATGGTGTGGCTGACTCTGCCTGGAAGGGCTGTGTGACCAGGCTGCCACCAGCTCAGCCACCGATGTGCAGGTGGGCAGTGTGAGGGGTGGGGTAGCCCTTTGTGTCTTGGGATGGACCAGGCTCTCAGGGTCTCAGCCCACACTGGATGAGCACATTTGAATGCGAAAGTACTTGTTTTAGTGTGCCTTAGAAAACAATCTGCGAAGGACATAAAATCCACAACACTGTGAAGGATTTTGTCTGGAACCAGGCTAGTGGAGATACCTAAATGACAAGCAGGCGTTTGGAAGGAAGTCTGTAGTGCCCTGCAGGAAGTGGGGTGTCTGGGGCTTGGGGAGGCCTGTTCTGCACACAGTGCAGTTCTGACCTGGCTGGGTGTCTCCCCTTCACCAGAGGCCCTGTATCTCCTGGAGTTTTCCTTCAGCTCCTGCTTCAGGGTATGGCTATGGGGTTGGGGCTCTCTGATTATTGGGGATTCTGGGCCTCAGTGGAAAAGATGTGGCTGCCAACAATGTCTCTGTGAAAAGACGTGGCTGTGCCTCAAGGGCTGATTTTATGGTCTGTGTGCCAGGAGGAGGCTAGAAGGGTACAGGATCAGGAGACGAGTGCTGTGAGGGCTTCAGTGGGAGAGGTGGGATTGGGGCAAGAGTGACAGGACAGAGATCCTCCTCCACAAGAAGACCAAGGCCCAACGTGATGTCCTTGAGGGGTGTGTACCCCAGCGCCTTCTATAGTTTGTAACTATTAGTTGGATCCGTTTCTGGTCTCCCCTACTACCCTATGTGATAGATGTCATTTGCTCCTAGTTTGCATGGGAAAGACAGACTTAGGGGTACAGTCTTATTCTGGAGCTCCCAGAAAATCAGTCTCAGGGTGTCCATCTGTGTGCACCCATTTGTGGGGAGCGGTCATGTTTGCAGTCTAGACTGGGGTCAGGATGCCATCCCTTGTCCTTGGAAACTAGGTCAGGCCAGGGAACTGAAGGATTGATGGGGTGGGAAGAATCGGGTTCCTCTGAGAAGGCTCCTGTGCCTGCCTGACCTAAGTGCTGGGACCACTCCAGGATGGCCAGGGGCCCTGTGTTACAGGAAGTAGCTGTTTGTGCCCCTGAGCCTGCCATCCTTGCCATTCCGCCATGGCTGGGGTCATCCTGAGGGGCTGTGTGGCCTGCATCTGTGCTGTCTTGTTTCCTCTGTTCCTATTCTGTAGAGAGAGGATGTGGGGCTCATTCACACTGAGGTGACAGCATTTCCTCACTTGCCCTCAGAGAAAGTCTGAGGATCTGCAGGGCACAGGGGGTCACTGTGGGCACCTGTCCCAGAGTAACCCATTCCAGACTCCCCTGGTCAGGAGTGGGGCTTTCACTGTGCTACTCATGCAGCCAGGAACTGGCATGAGTCTGCTCCTCGAACCTAGAGAGGCAGGGACATCTGGAGATCCTGGTCCACCCCTCTCTCCAGCACAGAGTGTACTCTGGTCTGTCAGCGGATTCCTGTCCCCTCAGCCTCCACCAGCAGGGGTGAGATGGTCAAGCACACAGCCTCCTTGCATCTGCAGTGTGGGCTCACTCCTGGGCTGTGCATGAAACGGTCGCAGACACCACCTGGGCATTTGTCATTCTCAGTGCCATCAGGCTCTATTCCTTAGGTGGGAGGCTGGATGTCACTGGGAAACCTGGGAAGTGAAGATGGCTAGGGCTTGGAGCAAGGGCCTCCCCGGTATCCTGTGTCCTTAGTTAAGTTAGTCATTTTCTCTGTTCCACAGTTTCCTTGTCTACAAAGTGGGGCTGCAGGCTA
Source organism: Capromys pilorides (assembly GCA_004027915.1). Lineage (NCBI taxonomy): Eukaryota > Metazoa > Chordata > Mammalia > Rodentia > Capromyidae > Capromys > Capromys pilorides. Next base: position 10,791 of record PVKN010025921.1, read on the forward strand.
CGAGGGTAACATGCTTCCTAAGCATCTGAGACAATGGTTTGGCTGGGAGGCTGTCAGCAGTGGCTGGAGCCCCTGCAGCCTGTGTGTGGAGGGAATCTTGCCAGGCCTCTGGGCAGACCCTCTGTCTTGTCCGGGAGGGTAGCGTGGCACCCCCACCCAGGCCAGCCATAGGCATCCGGCTCTACCTGCTGCCACCCACAGATTGCATAACCTATCATGTTGTGCCTGGGGCATTGCCCAACCCTGGGTGCAGACCCACTTGGCTGAAGTGTCCTCCATTCCTTGCTTGCCCTGGGAGCCTCTCTGGAAGGAACTGGGTGGTGAGGTGAGGTGGAAAGCCTTGGACTAGAGTTCCATCCTCCTCAAGGGCCTCTTTTCCTGACCCTTGGGACAAAAATGTCCTGCCACCATGGCTGTCTTCACTTACAGGTCTGTTTCATGGGCATTTTCTGGGTGCAGGGCTGGGAGATTAACCCCAGCCACTGCTGCTGATGAGATGAGGTATGGACAGCTGACCTGGCGCTGGGCAGAGCCCGGAGGACGCTAGGCTCTTCCTCCTCTAGCAGTGGGTGTGAGCCCTCCCGGACCTGGCCCGTCTTCGCCCAGCCCTTCCCCTAACCCCCTCAGATGCTCTGGACCAGCCTCGCCTTCCTACCTGCCTGGCATGGTGCCTTGCCTGCCCTTTGCCTGTGGTCCCCTCTGCCTGTCTAGGTTCCCTCCCAGCCACTGTTGGCTTGTGTCCTCAGTGAGGCATCCCCTTCAGGAGTCCAAGCTGGGGGAGAAGGAGCACATCTGTCCTGAGCCAGTCCCTGGTGGCTGCCCCCCTCCTGATCAGCCCTGCTCTGAGCCCTTGCTTTCTGCCATTGCTGGTATCTGGGTCACCGCTCTGCCCATCCTCCCTTTGGCCTTTGTCCCTCTGTCTGCTGATCCCTGAAAGGGGCTCCTTAAACCTGAGCCCAAGGGAAAGGGGTGCGCTGAGGTCTTTGCTACAGGCACCCCTGCTCTCAGGCATGTTTCTGAGCCCTTGGTCCCCTCCTGCTTGAAGGCACTGCATCCTCAGCTCTGCAATAGGCAGTGTGGACAGAGGCCAGGAGGGCTGGGTGGGCCCTGCCCCAACCTCCCACACATCTCCCACGGCTGCATCTGGCTGGGAAGGTGGAGGCCTTTGAAGTCTGGAGACGCTGCTCTAATGGGGACCTGGGCTAATGGGACACAAGCCTTTTTTTGAGACACTCAGACTCCTGGGAGCCACTGCACAGTTCCCTGGGAGGGGGTGTAGCCATGGCAGGCAGTGTCTGGGGACCAGGCCAGCACTCCCTTGTCAGGCTTGGCCTTCTGGGCAGCCTGGCAGTGAGGGAAGAGAAAAACTGCTTTGGGTGTCTGTTGTTGCTGTGTACACCCAGGTTTCTCCAGCTCTGACCCTTCGTGACTGCAGTTGGTGGCATGAGCCTCAGGGATGGCCCTCGCTGTGTGCCATGCTCTGAGCAAAGCCCCTGAGGATTGGGTGCCATTAACAATCCATTCTCTTGACAAGGAGGCTGAGGCCCAGTGAAGCAGGTTACTGAGCACACCCAAGGTCATACGGATCCGCCAAGGCAGAGCCAGCTTCCTGCCCGCTGCTCAGTCTCAGGGTCCATGCTCCCCACCGTAGCTTTGCTGCCTGCCTGGCATTTCTTTTTCTCCCATAGCTAATTTATCACTCATCTGTCCTCCCCTTAGCACAAGCTGCACAGGGAACCCTTGCTTTCTGTGGCCTCAGCACCTCACCCTTTGTCTGCGTGGGACAGAGGCCTGGGGCACTGGGCTGTTTCCGTGGGCCCTGTTTCTATAAAGGTTCTGTAGCCAGGAGGTGAGGTCATGGCTGGAGGAGGCCACAGTGGGAGGAGGGGTTTCGTTTCCACTGTCAGGTGAGAAACTGAGTCACAAAAGGCAAATGACATACCACAGACTTCAGGCAGGTGGCGTTGGGGACTGGTGGGGGCCGGTTGGGGTCTGGTGGATCCATAGTGTGTGGAGCTAGGATTCTGAGTCTCTGTGCTCCGGGCAGCCCTGGACCCAAAAAGCAGCGCTGTGTGGGCCCAGAGAGCTCAGCCGTTTTCTTTGGAGTGGGGTGTGGCGGAGTGGGAGGATGCTTCGAAGCCAGGCAGGGACAGGGAAGCCTAGGGGTGCTCCGAGGCCAGGCCTGAGGGCAGCCTTCCTGGAAGAGGAAACATCTGAAGATGCTCTGCTGGGCGAGCTGGAGTTGCCAGGCAGAGGAGTGTGGAGGTGGGAGGTAGCAGCATTCTTAGGCCGCCCCGGGCCTGGAGATGAAAGGGTGTGGCTTATTTGGGGAAGTCAGTCAAAGCACACAGCTACCAGGAAGGTCTCGGGAGGACCTGGAGGAGTTTTCGGCTAGGGTGAGAGCAGGGACGAGGCTTGGCATTCTTGCTGCTTTAGATAAATGTGGGGAGCCCTCCTGGGTGATCCCAGGGGGTGCCTGGGTGCAGGGAACTGGAACTCCTGGGACCTAGGCTCCATCACAGTCCTGCCATGCCCAGGCAGTAGCTTGGCTCTGAGAGGAAGGGTCCTGTGATACTGAGTGGGGACTCGGGCTCAGGGGTCAGCTCTGTGCCACTTGTACCGCTTCAAGGCCAGTCCGGAAGTTGGGGCTGTGGTTGATGGGGGTGGTGGGGTGGTGGGGTGGGGCTGCTTCCCCTGCAGAAAGCTCTTCCGGACCTCAGCCTGCTCCACGAGGCACCCCTCCTTCCCTGCACATGGCCCCTTAGGCTTGACGGGGAGGGGGGGGCCCTCAGGCAGCCTGGAGGTATGGGGGGGGTCTATGTACCTTGACATAAGCTGGGCACTTGGGCAGACAGTGTTGTGGGCGCCAAATTGGGACCTGTGGTGCATGTGGTAGCTTCAGGTTGGCTGTGAGGATGGGAAGGGGCAGGCTAGGCAGAGAGGCCCTGCTGGGCTGCCTGTGTGGCCCCAACTCTGGGTAGGAGGCCCCCAGCCCAGACTTCTCTGTCACAGCCTTCGCTGCTGCTGGGCCCCAAGGGAAGGGATCTTAGAAACCCTGGAGGGGCTGGACCTGGAGAGGGTGAAGAGTCACACAAGTCACAGCTGGTGGGACCCCAAGGTATAGCTTACATTTCCTGGCGCTTAGCTCTATGCTTGTGACAGGTGGGGAAATTGAGGCAGTGG
>PVKN010025922.1:0-13975 GCA_004027915.1 Capromys pilorides
ATTCAGGTTGCCATTCATATTAGAAGGAATTAGATCATTTTTAAAAGTAATCTATATAATTTAAGATATTTTACTCTTTGTTGTAAAAAGAAACTGGGGGAGGTGATATTTTTCCTGACAATTATTTGGTAGTGCTATATTTATGAAATATTAGCTGAAGAAATAAAAGATACTTACATTTAACTTTGGGCTGATACTTATTATTATAAGGTGAAAAGTCAATGCAATCCACTATTACTGTAATAATATGCATGATCCTGTCCAAGAACAACAAATTCTAGGGAAGAAGAATTAGAAATTTTAAACTATGGTCACAGTATTCAAATATAGTACACAATAAGAAATATAAATGTTTACTCTCACAAATACCTTAAAACCACAATGCATAGATTTTCCCACAATAGAGCAAACTATATGGCCATATGTATTTTCCAGTTGGGTACCAAATATGCAAATTGAAGTTCCTCAACATTAAGGAAAAAGTTTTAAGGATGCCCACAGAAATCATGATATCCTTCAATGGAATGATCCAATGGGTTGGCACAGATGAAAGGTATTTGACAGAATGCCAGCACTGCCATTCAATGTTGGAAATTACAACAGGTAAAATGTTCTTTAGGCATAAACAACCATGTTGAAAATGTTTTTATTATGACACTTTGGTAGCTGAACTAAAAATATTCATAAGTCTGCTATATTTAGCAAGGATTTTTTAGTGATTTCAAGAATGTGAAAGACTTACTGAAAAGCAATGGCTCAAAATATCGCATAAAATGTTATGCCCTTGTAGATGCAGACTTACTATGGTTGCAGTTTAGATATTTATCCTGAACTCAGCCATCAGGTTGTTATTCCTACAGTAATAAACCACAGAATGCTATGAAAAACCTTGTTCTCGTCTCCCAAACTAATCACAATGTGATGATCAACAACTGGTTTACCAGTTTTCAATTGATACTATATTTGCTAACAAGACCACAAATTGACTAGCACAAGAACTGTATGCAGGACAAAGCAAAAATTCCAAATCAAATGTTACAATTTCAAACCAGACAATTCTATAGTACAATCTTTGGATTGTAGGGGCCAGCAAGATGGTTCAGCTGTCTGAAGTGCTTGCTTAGGAAAGCTTAAGCAACCTCAGGGACCGTGGTTCAACCCCCAGCCCCACATGCTGCACCAGCCTCACCCCCCGGGTAGGCTGAGCGGGCCATAATACAAAAAATCTTTGAATTTTTAGAAAGATGTAACACCGGCCTCATATAGGATATAAACAACTGCTGGGTCTGGTGAGATAGCTCAGCGGTCAAAGTGCCTGCCTGGCAAGCTCAAGAACCCAAATTCATCCCTGGTACCATATGCCATGCAGGTTCTGGAACCCCAGGTAAACTGTGCCAGCCCCAAAATCAGGTGTAGTGGCACATGCCTATAATCCCACCGCTGGGAAGGCTGATACAGGAGGATCACTGTCAGTCTGAGCTGCGTAGTGAGACTCTGTACTCAATAACAATAACAGTAGTAGTAGTAGTAATATTAATAATAAAATAATAAAATAAAATAATTGCTGCTATCAACATTTCACCATGATGGAAATATTGTAGGGAGCCCTGGACAAAAAAGCCTGAGATAAAAACTTTCTATTATAGGTCACTGGCTTCTGAGCTCAGCTCCAGAGGATGTGCGGGTGCTATCTCTAGCCACAAAGGTGGCAAGCAGTAGCCCAAGAAACAGGCCAAGGAGATGGACAAGGAAGATAGAGCGTTCAAACAGAAACAAAAGGAGGAGCAGAAGAAACTTGAGGAGCTAGAAATGAAGGCCGCAAGGAAGGGCACCCTGGCCACAGATAGAATTAAGAAGTCTGGCAAAAAATAAACCATTCCTTGTGTGTAAAGAAAAAAGAAAAAGGGGGGTGGGGGGTACTTTCTACTACAAAACGAAAGGTGGAATAAACTTTATCAGTTATGCAACAACTATGTTACCTGAAACACAAAGCACTGGACAAAGGTTGCGTTTAACTCAATCATACATGTGTGACATAGTTTACATAAACAGTAACACACAAAAAGCATCACAGAACAATTTTCTTAGAGGTCTGGGACTAGAACTCATAAGAGATCACTGAGAGCAGATGATAAAACAAAATGTTTCTGTCCACGTAGCTACACAAACAAAAGTTATGGAGCACACTGGTGAACTGACAGGTAAACAGATGCAACATCGCAAATGCCTATTACAGCAGCAAAACAAAAAAGATGTCAAATGTGCCCTAAGAGAAAGTACAGGAAAACAAAACATGTAGTATCAATATAAGCAGTACCTGCACATGGAAAACGCAGCTCTCGTACATGAAAACTACTCTGGATGTTGACAGTTAAAGTAAAGGTTATTCCTGTGGTACACTTCCATTTATGTTTATACTGTAGTTTACGTAGGTGTTTATTTTATGCTTAAGTTTTATAAGCAAGTAATAATACAGCTGATGTGAAAATGTTCATGTTTATTCTAAGTATTTATTATATATTTGGCATTTTATTGATCTCTTATTTCCCTATGTACATACTGTACAATACAGTAGAAAGTGCCTGACAAAACCAATAGTGGAGGTAGCAAGACTGCCACACAGGAAAAAAAAGCTAAGCATGTGTGCTGTCAGTGTAAATGACAAGACATACGCATGGGACATGCAGGTGCCATGTATGAGATAGCCTTGGATGCAACAATTGAAGCAAAGCTTATTATTTGTTATAGAATTCTACTGTATTTTTTCTTTTCTTTTTGGCAGTACCAGGAATTGAACTCTTGCTAGGCAGGCGTTTATTCTACTGAGCTATCTCCCTGGCCCCTATTATATTTTCACATAAGAATTTATTTTTGAAGTTATATTTTAGTTTTGTAACACGTACACAACTGCTGTGAGACATCTTCCCCCCCCCCCCCCCTTGCAGTAACAGATTGAACTCAGGACCTTGCACAATACATGTTCAAATCTAATACTTTATTCAGCGATTTTGTGTTCCTGTTAAATACACATTGTATAATAGGAAACAAAAAAGATCACTGAGATGTCAAGTATGTCCTACAACAAAGGCCAGGAAAGCAAAACACTTGTCTTGTCAATATAAATGATGTGTATAGAGAATGTGCTGTTGTCATGTATGCAGACTGCCTTAGGTGTCTTAACTGAAGGCTTCTGTTTTTGTTTTTTGTGTTTGTGTATTTAATACAGGGTCTACAAGGTCTCACTAGGTAGATCAGACTCATAGCAATTCTCCTGATTTCCGCTTCCGAAGTGCTGGGATTACAGGCACATGCCACCAGCCTGAGCCCCATCTCAACTGCATCGCAATGGGCCCTGAGGGCAGGGCCCACATGGCACACCTGGGATCAAGCCCCCGCTGCTATGCTCTGCCTGAGCAGGTGCTTTAGTCCGCTGAGCTATCTACTTGGCCAGCCCTTTTTTGCTTTTCTGAGACAGTCTCAAACTTGCAACAATTCTCCTGAGTGCTGAGATTACAGGTATGTGCCTCCACACCTAGTGAAGATTCTTTTTCCTCTGTAAAATGCCATTTGCTATTTTCATTGTAGTTCATGTAAGAAATTAAAAATTCCTCAACAAAAATATTCTGAACCTTTTTACCAAAATTACCTTTATGCTATTAACCTTTACTAACATACACCATAACTAAAACCAATGTCATGAGAGTATACTAAATACAAAGAGAACCTAAACCATGAGGAAACAGTGTTAGGAAAAAGAAAAAAAAATTCTTGGACCAGGAGTGGTGGTACACATTTGTAAACCTAGCACTCAGAAAGGAAGGTGAGGCAGGAAGACCACCAAGAGACTGAAGCCAGCAGGGCAACAGAGATCATCAAATGGTGGGGGAAAAAATCTCAGGGCAATTCCTATCAGTGTAAACATTAAATGGCAAGTCAACTACTATAAATCCCAGCACTATGAAGGCTTAGGCAAGAGGACTGATTGAGTTTGAGGGCACCCTGGGATACATAGCCAGTTGAACACCATAGCAAGACCCTGCCTGAAAAAAAAAAAAAAAAAAACTTTAAATGATTCAGTCAATATAGTTGAGAGTGGTAGTGCACACCTATAAGCCCTGAACTAAGAAGGCTGAGGTAGGAGGATTACTAGCTAGAAGACAGTCTGGGTTATACAATGAAGCCATGTCTCATAACATAAAATCTTAAATGTAAAAATAATCTTAACAGTGGGCTGGGGAAATAGCTCAGTAGAGAATAAGTGCTTGCTTGGCAAGCGCAAGAGCCTGAATTCAATCCCTAGTTCCGCAAAAAAAAAAAAAAAAAATCAGTCTAACACACCTCAATATTAGTATCATAAAGGAACAGACAGCAGTACCAAAAGGAAAAAGACAAATTGATACAGAGAAAAAATGATACACAAAGCAGGCTGAAAAACCAAGACTTACTCAGAATAAAACTGAGGAGCAGTAAAGCTCTTTAGATTGACGAGGTTCACTAACTCCTTATAACACACTACTAAAATGTTCATCATGAAAAGTGAGAGAATAATCCTTACATTTACCAGAAAAAAAATTGAGCCAAAAGAGCAAGCCAAGAGGAAACAAAAAAAGATTTAACTTCACAATTGTGTAATATGGAAAGAATATCATGTTCGTTGATTGGGAGAATATTGCTAAAATGGCCATACTACCCAAATGATCTACAGATTCAATGGAATTTGTGTTGGTAGCCCAATGGTATTTTAGATAGACATTCAAGATTCTGAATAACCATAACAATCTTGTGTAAAAATACTCCAAGTTAGGAGACACCACATGCCCTGGTCTCAGATACAGACAATAATCATACCATAATGGTTCAACACACACTATAAAAAGACATCTAAAGCAGATGCACATTCCTGTAATCCCAGCAGTCTTGGATGCTTATCAGGCAGGTGTTCTAACTTCGTGACTGAGCACAACTCTGCCTCAAAATAAAGGACCCAGGCATTTAGCTCAGGGTGAAGGTTCTGGTTTCAACACCCACCATTCAAAACCAAAAACCCAATTAAAAAATATTCATCTTCATAAACACACTAAGAGCGATGGGGGAAGGGAAAGAGCTCAGTAGAGTTAAGTGCTTGCCTGGCAAGTCTGAGTCTAATCCCTGATCCCACAAAAAAAAAAAAAAGAGGGAAACTTGCATGGGTTGGTTCCTGTCCCCCAAATGAACAGCTTTCTTTCCCCCAATAAATATTCTGCTCTTAAAAAAATTTTTTTTTAAACTTTAAGCCTGGATATTTTAATATTACTAACAGAAAAATGGAAAAAAATTTTGTATTAATCTTAGCAATGATTTATTGAGCATGAAAAGCAAGGAAAAAAACAGATGAGATTATAACAGCAAAAACAATGCTGGGCAGTAAGTTAAATAACAGTATGAAGACACATCATAAAATATAACATACAGGGAAATAGCTCAGTGGGCATAAGCATCTGCATGGCCAGCGCAAGGTCCTGAGTTCGATCCCTGGTACCAAAAAAAGCAAGGAACTCAAGCAACTCAATAGTTAGAATATAAGCAAATTTAAAAATTGCACAAAGATGTAAGCAAACATTAATAATGAGACAAAAATAAAAGAGGTGGCCAGATGTCAACACAAGGTCAACTATCACTATCTTCATTAAAACACACACACACACACACACACACACACACACACACACACACACAGAACACTGTATGGGGTTCCATCCCAGGTACCACATGCACCACATGCCATACCAGCCCTGCCCCTAGGGAAGGCTGAGCTGGCCACACACACCAAAAAAAGGATAGAAAATAATCCTCATGTCATAAGAAATCAGAAAAAAGGAGGGGCAGCTAGCAAGCTATCCTAGTTGCTGATATCAACTTCAAACCAAAAAGATAAAGGTCACTACATACTTCTTAAAGGAAAACTACCAAGAAAAAGAAATAACAATCAATTATAAATATATATGCACCCAATGTAGGAACACTCACCTATATGACAAATTTTAATAGATATGAAAAATGAAACAAGCAATACAATAGTAATAGGGCTCTATTACTGGCACACCACTGGCACAATGAGATCAACTAGGCAAAAAATGAGTGGAGAAGTAACTAAACGAAACTTGTGAGGAAATTTACAAGTGTTTCACCCAGCCAACAGAATATATATTCTTCTCCACTGCATGTAGGACATTTTCTGAAACAGACCACATACTAGAACACAGAACACTTTTAAGTAAATGCAAAGGAACTGAAATAACCCGAAGCATACTATCTGATCACAGCGCAATAAAACTGCAAACTGAGCCGGGTGTCGTGGCACACAGCTGTAATCCCAGCACTTGGGAAGCTGAGGCAGAACGATCAGTGTGAGTTTGAGACCAACCTGGGCTACAAAAGTGAGCTCAAGGCCAGCATAGAGAGACCCTGTCTGAAAAAGCCAAAAAAAAAAAAACCTTGGAAATTATTGACAAAACAAACTACAAATACACCATAAACACATGCAAATTAAATTAACAATCTCCTAAACAACCAGTGGGTCACAGATGAAATTAAAGAAAATAATTAAAATTTATTTATAATCAAATTAAAATGCAGATACCACTTACCAAAACCTGTGGGATACAATCAAAGCTATCTTAAGAAGGAAATTTCTAGGGCCGGCGAGATGGTTCAGTGGTCTAAAGCGCCTGCTTGGAGGGCTCAGGCGACTGCGGGGACTGCAGTTCGATCCCCGGCACCACATGCTGCGCCAGCGCCACCACCAGGGCAGGCTGAGCCAGCCACAAAATGAATAAATAAAGAAACAAACAAACACAACAAGCAAACAAATAAATAAATAAATTAAAAAAAAAAAAAGAAGGAAATTTCTAGCAATAAATTTGCGCATTAGGAAAATAGAACAAGCCCAAATAAATGAACTTATGCTACACCTCAGAAAAAGCTTTCTGCTCCTAACAACAGAACAGCAACGCGAGCCCAAAGCCCAAAAAAGGCAGGAAATTAATAAGATTAGAGCAGAAATTAATACACTGGAGACTAAAAAAACAATACAAAGAATAAGTGAATCAGAATTGGGTCTTTGAAATAACAAATGAAGGGGCTGGAGAGATAGTTCAGTGGCACAAGTGCACTCCAGTCACACCCTCCCCCCACAAAAAAAATTAATAAATGAAATTGAAAACCCTCTAACCAACTTAACCAAAAAATGAAAGAAAAAACCCAAATTTATACAACGAAGAATGAAGAGGGCAAAATCACTACAAATCCTAGGGAAATTCAGAACATTATCAATACCTACTTTCAAAATCTTTACTCTCTAAGGCCAGCCAGATAGCTCAGCAGTCTAAAGTGCCTGCTTAGGCAGAGTGCTGTGGCTGGGGTTCGATCCCCAGAGTGTCCTGCTGGCCCTGTCCCCAGGGGGCAAGCCGAGACAGCGATTTGAGACTGGGCATGGTGGTGAGTGCCTGTAATCCTAGCACTTGGGAGGTTGAAAAACAGGAGAATCACCAAGAGTCCGATCTAAGTAGTGAGACCTTGTAGACCCTGTATTAAATACAAAAAATAAAAGTAAAAAAATCTTACTCTCACAGGATGAAAAACGAAGAGGAAATGGACAATTTCCTAGATACATATGAAATGCCAAACCTGAGTTAAGATATACAAGATACACAAACTATGAATAACCCAATAATGAGAAACAAAACTGAAAATGTTAATAAAAACCTACACACACACACACACACACACACCCACCCACCCACCCACCCACCCACCCTCAGGTCCCGATAGATTCACAGCCAAATTCTACAAAAAATTTAAGGATTTAGTGCCAACTTTTCTCAAATTCTTCAATGAAACTGAAAGAGAAGCAATTCTCCCAAGCTCATTCCTGGAAGCAAGTATCACTCTGATTCCACAACCAGAGAAAAATCCAAATAAAAAAAGACAATTATAGGTCAACCTCTCAAATGAATACAGATACAAAAACCTTCAATAAAATACTAACAATGCAACAGATCATCAAGAAGGTTATAAACAATGACCTAGTGGGATTCACTGCGCGAATGGAGGACTGGTTCAACATATATGAATCCATAAATGTAACATACCACACCAAAAGAACCAAAAACAAAAACCACATGATCATCTCAAGATGCAGAGCAAATTTTTGACAAAATCCAAAATCATATGGATTTTATCATTCATGATAAAAACCCTACAAAACTGATATAGATGGTCTATATCTCAACCTGACAGAAGCCACCCATGAGAAACAAACAGCCAATACCTTACTAAATGGGCAAAAACTGAAGGTCTTCACTTTAAAATCAGAAACAAGGATGTCTTCTGTCTCCACTCTTATTCAATATAGTTTTGGAAACATTAGCCAGAACAATTAAGACAAGAGAGAAGTAAAAGGAAGGATTGACAAAGATGTGAATTTATTATTTGCAGATGACATGATTCTCTACATACAGGACCCCCAAAACTCCATCAAGTCTTGTAGACTTAAACAAATTAGCAACATAAAAGAATACTAAGTCAACATCCAAAAGTCAGTAGCATTTTTGTACAAAATGAACACACTGAAAGAAATTAGGGAAACCATATCTTTCACAATACCATTCAAAACAATGAAATACTTAGGAATCAATCTCACAAAGGACATAAAAATTCACACAGTGAAAATTATGATTCTGTGAGAAAAGAGACTGAAGAGGATTTGAGAAAATGGAAAAATATTCCATGCTGGATAGGAAGAACCAACACTGGTTCACAAGAATCAACACTGTGAAAATGGCCATATGCCCAAAACTGTTATACAGGTTAAAAAGCAATCCCCATTAAAATACCATTAGTATGTCACACAGAGCTAAAGACAATTTTCCTCAAATTCATCTGGAAGCAGAAAACACCCAGAATATCTAAAGCAACCCTGGAAAGAGAGGAAAGACAGAAATCATCACAATCCCTGACCTGAACTTACTGGCATAGAGACAGACCTGAGAATCAATGAAACAGGTTAGAAGACACAGACAAAACTGAAAATACACTCAGCCACCTTATCTTTGAAAATGGGGCCAAACAGCCTTACTGGAAGAAAGATAGCCTCTTTACTTAAAAATGGTGCTGAAAAAACTGGCTTTCCACATGCCAGAGGCTAAAACTAGATCATGTCTATTACCACACATAAAGCTACAGTCAAAATGGATCGAAGATTTAAACATTAAAACAGAAACAGGCTCAGCAGAATAAACACCTGCCTCGCAAGCACAGTCTTGAGTTCAATCCCTGGTACTGCAATTAAAACACTAAATCTTCTGAAGGAAAATGTAGGTAGAAATCTTAAGACATAGGGGTATGTAGAGAGTTCATAAACAAAAACCAAATTACATAGAAAATACTTCAAAGAAACAACTGGGATATCATCTTTTTGAAAAGTTTCTGCACTTCGGGCCAGCAAGATGGCTCAGTGGTCTAGAGCACCTGCTTGGACAAGCCTGGGCAGCCACAGGGACTGTGGTTCGATCCCCAGCACCATATGCTGTGCCAGCCCCTCCCCCCCCCCCCCCCCCCACCCCCGCCTCCCAGGCAGGTTGAGCTAACCAGAACACAAATAAATAAATAAATGAGGTTGAAAAAAAAGAAAAAAAGAAAAGTTTCTGCACTTCAAAGCAAATCTCCAAAAGAATAAAAAGAAAACCACAAACTGGTAAAAAATAAAAAAAAATTCAGCTGACTGTTCCCAACAAAGGCCTTCTATCTAGAACATATAAAGAATTAAAATAAAATCAAGCCCCCAAATTCAAAGACTCAATCCAAAAATGGGCATCTGAGAATATACACTTCTCTGCAGAAGAAATACAAATGGCAAGTAAATATATGAAAAGATGTTCAACATCATTAGTCATCTGAGAAATGCAAATTAAAAAAGATACCATCTCACCCAAAAAGAATGGCTAATATCAAGAAGTCACCAGTAACATATGCTGAAGGGACTGTGCTGGCAAAGATAGCTCAACAGACTCAAGTGCCTGCTTAGGCAAGCACAAGGACCACAGTTCAAACCCCAGCATCACATGCTATGCCAAACCTGCCCCCAGGGCAAGCAGAGCTGGCCAGAGTTCAGGAGTAGACTCCTTTAATCCCAGTGCTAGGGAGGCTGAAAGCAGGAGGATAACTATGAGTCCAAGCTGCGAAGTGAGACCCTTTAACAACCAAATACATTTAAAAAAGAAAAAAATGCTAAGAGGGACTGTGCAGAAAAACGACCCTTGCGCAGCTGGTGGGAGTACAGACTGGTGCAACCACTATAGAAATCAGTGTGGAGATTCCTCAAAAGCTAGGACTAGAGATTCCATTCAAGCCAGCTATTCCCCTCCTGGGTATTTTTCCAGAAGAACTGAAAATCTCATACTACAGTGACATATGTGTACCCATGTTCCCAGCAGTGCAATTTGTCACAGCTTACCCCTGAAAACCCAGATGCCCGTCAACTGAGAAATGGACAAAGATGTGGTATTTTTACACAATGGAGTATTATTCAGGTATGAAGCAGGATAAATGAATTTTTTGTCAGTAAATGGATGCAATCAGAGAACATACTCTTAAGTGAAATAAATCAGATTTCCATGTGCAAACCTCGTATTTTCTCCTTAATGTGAGAACCTGAAAGGGAAAAATGGCATCTGAAGAGTGTGATACTGGGAAAAGGGAATTAACTTATTCGAAAGCAAAGAGTTACTAAGGTGAGAAGAACGGCAAAAGAGGAAGTAGGGGAAAAGAGGTTTATCTACGCAAGCAGGATAGTTTGGACAACTGCACTGTGCTTTTCTGATGGTCTACGGAAAAGCACTTTAATGCTTTAGTTTGTTTTGCCTACTTTTTTTTTTTTTTGGGGTATGTGGTACCAGGAATCAAACTCGAGACCTTGTACTTCCAGGCAAGCACTTATTCCACTGAGCTATCTCCTGGGCCCTCAATTATTTTTATCTTTTCTCTTCTAAAATTCTTTTAATTTTTTTTCTTTTTCTTCCAATTTTCCATGCATTTATCTGGTAATATGAGTAATTGGTGGAAAAACACTATGTATTACGAAAAATGTGAAATTCATATTACTTTGCTAACCAAAATTCTCTATCACTTGTAAATTTTTGCTTTAATTCTAATTTGTACTCTCTTGAAAAAAATTTTTTTTAAAAAAAGGTACATTCCTTTACTTAAGAATGTTTTAAATGCAAGAGTTGTAATAGGACAAACTCACCAAAAAGGCTTTATCTTCCAAAGTGGAAATTATCTTAGAAGAAAGTTCTTCACAACACAAATTCTCTTCTGCAGTTGCCACCAAAGCAGCACAGCGAGCAAATATTCTGTATAATTCTGACCACGTTCTAACTAACGCCTTCATTGTCACCTAGTAATAAAGAAATTATATATACCTGTGTATCAGAAACCTAGTAGAATGAACGTATCTTTAAATTTTAAAAGTATAACATTGAACACATAAGAGTCTAGCATAGTATAACAGACTTATCCAATCTTCCTCAGAAAGTTAAAATTTCAAGTGTACCAGTATCAGCAATCAAAGGTAAAAAGGAACTGTTTTTACTAACTTTGATCTATGCTAATAATTAAGTCATACTAAAGTTTTATTTAGGGAACAATTACTGGTGTAGCTTACTATGAAGGGTGAAATGACAGTATCTCCAGCAAAGCATAAATTCCTCATACATAAAAACTTGATATAGTCTTACCACAGGAAAGATCTGTGCTGAAAAAATATGATTTATTGGTAAAGTCAATGCACTATAGATGGCATTAAAATTATGTTCTAAGGCATCACCTTGATTTACTTCATTGGTCTGAAATAAAAAAAAAAAAAAAAATTACCATAACTCTGATGCTAGAGTAACATAACTCTATGTAACATGTAGAATTATGTTTCACAAATCATAACGTATTCACAGGGTAACCAAATTCCCACCCCTTGATTCCTAGGAATGAGTGTGACATTTACCTGGAGACACATACTTTATTTTCTCCTTCTCTAAAGAGACTAAACACAGGACATTCACAGTAACTCCACCTCCATCCAACTCTCTTTTTTGGGAGATATGGACTTACTAAATTGCCCAAGTTAAATTCAGACTTGCAATTATTTCAGGTACTCAGAATATTTGAAATGCTGGCATGCACTACCAATATTTAGCTAAAATCATTACAAATTTAAAAAATTAAGAGGTCATAGTGCACTAAGGTAAGCCAGTGAATAGTATCCTTTTCACAGAAGAAAAATGTGGAAAGGCAGACAAGACACAAAAAGGAATACCATATTAAATATAGGCAAAGATTAGACTGACACATCTGAAAGTTAAGAAAGTCAAGAGCCAGATGTAGTAATATACACCTGTAAATCCAGCACTCTGCGAGGAAGGAGATTTAAAAATTCAAGCTCAACCCTGGTAACTGAGCAGTGGTGGCAAACCTATGGCAGTGTGCTATAGCAGGGCATGAAGGGTCCCCTTTGAAACCACTAAGCTAAGAAGCACCAGCAACTGAGCATCAAATTTCAAGTTTAACTGCTGTGTAGACACTGTGCCATAAATAAATGGGTTCTAAGTTGTAATGTGGGTACTCGATCTCTAAAAATTTTGCCATCTCAATGAGATTCAAAAATTTTTTTAAAAAACTAAAATGCTGGGGCATGTACTTAAGCGTGAAGACTCTATTCAATCCCCAGTACCACGAAGACCAAAGAACAAAACGAGATGTTTGAAAAGATTTAAGACAGCTGGAGACACAGCTCTGCAGGGTAAACACCTGTCTGGCTAGTGCAAGGTCCTGAGTTGAATTCCTGGTTCCAAAATACATACATACATACATACATACATACATACATACATACATACAAACAAAAAAGATTAAGACAGTTTCGGGGGGCATGAAAGTGTATACCTGTAATTCCAGCACCTGGGAGGCTAAAGCAGAAGGATACCAACTTATAGATTAGCCTGGACTACAGATCAAGATCCCACCTCAGAAAGTTCAGGAGTGGCTCTGCTAGCAATAAAAGATGAATGATAGGGGCTGGTGACATGGCTCAGAGATCTAAAGTGCCACAGTTCGATCCCTGGCACCATATGCCGTGCCAGCCCCACCCCCAGGGCAGGCTGAGCTGGCCATAACATAAACAAATAAAGTTAAAAAAAAAAAAAAAAAAGATGAATGCACAGGTTTTTTCCTCAGACTTCAGAAGGAAACAATCCTAATACCTCCTGCTACTTCTGGCCTTCAGAAACAGAACAATAAATTAATGTGGTCGGGCTATGGGTATAACTCTGTAGTACAGCACCTGGCTCCATCTTTCAGCAACAAGTTAGAAGTATGTAAGTTACATATTTTAGTTACTACCTTATAATTAAAATACTTGTTTCCAAAAACCAGAGAACTACTGCATCAAATTTAAATCCTAAAATACAATCTCAGAATCAACTCACAAAATCTTATACATTCAAGCAAACACTAACAAAGGTCTTTGCTCTTTAGTGGGACTCTTTCAGCAATGTAAAATATTTTAATTCCAGAAAAATATGATAAATAATATGTGCTAGTCTGAGTAGCCTATCCCTATAATGTAAAAGCTGTGGGCTGGAATGTAACTCAGTGATAGTGAGTTTGCCTAGCATTGCTAAACACTGGCAACACAGGATGCAGACATGAGTGACCAAGGTGGAGTCTTAATCTCTTGTCCAGTTATAATGGAATTACCTTAAAGAATCCTATAAATAGAGAACTTGTTTTACATGTTCTATCAATAATGACATCTTTTTAAAAGAAAAGCTGAGTCAATTCTTGACAGATTCTTGACCTATGGTAACACTAAATGTTTTTAAGGTTTGATGGCGTTACAATATATAGCCCTATTTAAGGTGATTTCCTATTGGTACAACTACTG
>PVKN010025923.1:0-13974 GCA_004027915.1 Capromys pilorides
ACATTGCTATCCTTAATGCCATTATTTGGATTGCAGATATCAAAATATAGAGTTAGTCAAAGTCAAAATTCTACACATTAACTACTATTTAAAAAAAACTGATGGAAAATATTAGTACAATCATCTCAGCCATATACACTTGCATGTTTTTCCTCCTTCCTTTTTTCCCATCTTTTCTCATTTCTCTCATCTTCATTGTTTAATCCTTAAGTTCAATTTCTCTGTTTTCCTAAATCTATTATACTTTTCAGGCTTTATTTCTTCTTTTATGTTCTCACACTAGGAAGACAATATGATGTTTACACATATGGGTCTGATTTATTTCACTTATATGAGTATGGCCTCTAGTTGCATCCACTTACCATTATATAAAAATGTCACATCTTTTTTATGCATTCCTCAAGTGATAGGTATTTTGGTTTTTTCCAAGATTTGGCTATGACAAATTGTGCTGCTATAAACATGGGTGCAAATATATCACTGTGGTTTGATACTTTTACTTCTTTTGGGAAAATACACCCAGAAAGGAATAGCTGTTATAAATGGAATTTCCAGTCCTAGTTTGTTGACGAGTCTCCACTCTGATTTCTATAGTGATTGTACCAGCCTACCAGCATTCAAGAAAAGTTCCGTTTCCCCCACAGCATCTCCAGCATTTGTTATTAGTTGATTTCTTTGTGATAGCCATACTTGCTGGGGTGAGATGGTATCTCAATGTTGTTTTAATTTACATTTCTCAAATGGTCAGTTCTGTGAAACATTCTTTATGTATTTATGTGCCAGTTGCATTTTTTTCCTGAAAAGCATGCATTCATCTCAGATGCCCTTTTTTGGATTGGCTCTTTCAATTTTGGGACCCTATTTTTTTTTTAGTACTTTACATATTCTAGATAGAACACCTTTATCTGAGAGATTATTGGTTAAAATTTTTTCCCAATTTGATTTTTTTTTTCAGTACCAGGGGTTGAACTCAAGACCCTGTGCTTGCCAGGCAAGCACTTACTCCACTAAGCTATCTCCCCAACAACAGTGATTTTTTTTTTTTTATAGTTGGCTCAGCCTGCTCTGGTGGGGGGACTGGAACAGCATGTGGTGCCAGGAATTGAACCGCAGTCCCTGTGGTTGCCTAAGCTTGCCTAAGCAGGCACTTTAGACTGCTGAGCTATCTTGCTAGCCCATTTTTCCCCAATTTGTAGGTTGTCTTTTCACTCTGTTGGTGATTTCTTTTGAGATGCAGAAGCTTCTCAATAAGATGAGATCCCAGTTGTTGATTCTTTGCAATATTTCCCATGCAGTTTGGTTTTTGTTCATGGACTGTCTTACTGCCCCTATGTCTTCAAGATTTCCACTTACTTTCTCTCTCAGGAGATTTAGTGTTACTGTTTTAATGTTTAGATCTTTAATCCATTTTGACTTTAGTTTAGTGCATGGTGATAGACCTGGGTCTAGTTTTTCAGCACACGGAAAGCCAGCTTTTCCAGCACCATATGTTAAAGAGACTATCTTTCTTGCAGTCAACATGTTTGGCCATTTGTCAAAGATAAGATGGCTCAGTGTGTCTGTAGTTGTATTTGTATGTTCTAAACTGTTCCAATGATCCTGGTTCAATTTTTTTTTTTTTTACCAATATCGTATTTATTTTATCACAGCAGCTTTGTAGTATAATTTCAAATCAGGGATTGTAATGCCTCCTGCCTTGCCTGTGTTGCTCAGGATTGCTTTTGCTATTTGAGGTCTTTTTTGGGGTCTAAATAAATTTTAAGAATGTTTTCTCTTTGTGAAATATGTTGATGTTATTTTGATAGGGATTGTTTTAAATCTGTATAACAATTTTTGGAGTATGGCCATTTTCACAAAGTTGGCTCTTCCTTTCCAGGAGCAAGGAATATCTTGCATTTTCTGAAATCATCTTCCAGCTTTTTTATAGAGCATTGTAATTTTCACTAAATAGATTGTTTACTTACTTTGTTAGATTAATTCCTAAGTATTTCATTTTTTTTTGGATGCTACTGTGAAGGGTACTGTTTCCTTAATTTCCCTCTCAGTGAATTTGTTATCTGTGTAGAGGAATGCTATTGATTTTTGGGTTTTGATTTTGTATCCTGCTATGCTTCTGAATTTTTTTATTAATTCTAGTAGCTTCTTAGTGGAGTTTTTTGGGTCTTTCAAATAGATTATCATGTCATCTGCAAATAGTGATAATTTAAGTTCTTCTTTACCTATTCTTATTCCTTTTATTTTTCTCTCTTGTCTAATGGCTCAGCTAATGACTCCAGAACTGTACTGAACAGGAGTGGTGATAGAGGACATCCTTGTCTTGTACCTGATTCAAGAGTAAAGTTTCAATTTTGCTCCATTTAAAATTATGTTGGCTGTTGGTTAGTCTTAGATGACTTTTATCAGATTGAGGTATAGGCCATCTATTCCAATTTTCTGCAAATCTTTGATCATGAATGAGTGTTGGACTTTGTTAAAAGCCTTTTCTGCATTGATTGAGCTGATTATGTGATTTTTAGTTTTGGCTCTGTTCATATAATGTATTACATTTATAGATTTGCATATGTTGAACCATCTTTGCATCTCTGGAATGAATCCTACCTGGTTGAGTGTATAATCTTCTTGATGATTTGCTGTATTCTATTTGCTAATATTTTACTGAGGACGTATGTATCTATGTTCATAGGGAGATTGGCCTGTAATTCTCTTTTTTGGTTGAATCTTTCTTTGGTTTTGGTATCAATATAATACTTGCCCCCAGGAATGATTTTGGAAATATTGTTTCCTTTTCAATTTCATTGAAGTATTTGAGGAATACTGGGATTAAATCATCTCTAAATTTCTTTTAGGATTCAGTTATGAATCTATCAGCATCTGGGCTTTTCTTTGTCAATCAGTTTTTTTAATTATATTTTCAATTTCATTGGCTGATATTGGGTTATTCAGAGTTTCTATATCTTCTTGATTCAGTCTTGGTACTCTGTACCTTTCTAGGAATCTTTCCATTTCTTCTGAGTCTTCAATTCTGTGAGAATAAAGATTTTTCAAAATAGCTGTTGATGTTCTGAATTTTCACAGCATTTGTTTTATGTATCTTTATTATTAAATAAAATGAGTAAAAGTAATGAATTTCAACCCAATCACCTTCATGTGACTACTTTCTGTGTACCACATCATCCAACACTCTCAGTTCAAGGGAGAAAACCTCATTTCTTATGGAGCCACCACAACTAAGTCCTCTCAATGGATTCATCATCAGGTGTCCTCACTGAACTCTTGTAATTCAAGAGCTACCATCCTCCCTTTAGGACATGTTAGTCTAGAAGTGTGCTACACTACCCTAGTGTAAGAACTCAATAGAAATACCCTAGACATGTGTGAGTTGATTTTATTCTGGATCTTAATGGCACTAGGCTAACACTTGAAGTTCCTAGGCATGAATATATGCTCCAGGGTTTCTTACTTGACAAAGTGAAAGACCAGAAGACTACCTCGTGTTGTGACACATACCTGTAATCCCAGCTTCTCAGGGGTTAAGGCAGGAGGATTGCATGCTTAAGGCCCTGGGTTCAATCCCTAGTACTGCACAACGAAATACATCCCAGGCAACTATTCATGCAGGATTATTAGCATGGTGGTGCACCACTGTTTTTCAATCCATGACATATGGATGTGTTAGTCATAATGGGCGGGTATCTCCTGCTCTGCATGCATAGGGTTTAAGCACTTGGTCACTCCAAGAGGTTAATATGCAGCAGACTGGCACCCGAGGGTTTAGCACTGTTAGACCCAAGACAGACCATGCACAGGGGACTCTGTCTTAGCACTCTAGCACACTGACTGAAGCCTGCGGCTCAAATAACAGCCCACTGACCTCAGAGCAGACCCACAAAGGTGCTTGTTATGCTACAGGAATAACCAGAGCGCTGGAACAGGATCACATTCACATTCAAAGTCTCCACACTGTCTTGAACCAGCCGTGTCAATAAACTCATTTGCACTGCTCCTTGTGAGTTAACTTTTATATGCATTCAAATGTGTTTTTATGGAGAATGGCAGCAAGCTTTTAGGGAGGAACTAAAGTCCTCATTTGCTGAGAATAATGGTATCTCAAAAAAGGACTAGAAAAATTTTTTTTTGTATTTTTAGGGAAGGGTCAACAGGGTGTTCAGAGTCTCCCTACTGGATGGGACTTGTAGTGATCCACTTGTTTACAGCCTCCCAAAAGAGGGGATTACAGGCACATGCCACCACACCCAATCTCAATTGCCATCTCAGTGTGTCCCAGGGTTGGGGCTGGCATGGATTGAACCCCCAGCCCCTGCATCTGCTTGCAGGTACTTTAATCTGCTGAGCTATTTGGCCAGCTCAAAAGAACTCAAAATTGCAGAAAACTAGTAACTCAGTGCTTTAGGACTTAGTGCTGTCCTCTTGATGCTTCCCTGCCATCAGTCATCTTTTCTTGATGAGACTGGGATGCTGACTATTGACTCTGGGGACTTGAACGTGTGGACAGACGCACTGTGTATACGCCTGCACCGGCTGCTCACACAGGTGCTCCTACGCCTCCTTTCTGGGATGATCTCCGCGCATCTCTCTGTGATCCACAGTCTCATCACACTTCAGTGCCATCTCGGATCTTGCTCATCATCTCTCATGGAGGCTGTCAAGGTCCTGGAAACCAAAGATCTTCCTGATCAATGTGGCATCAGCCCCAAGCTCAGTGATAAAAAGGGCTTCTGCGAAGGAGCAGTGGCCTAGCAGGGAGTGAGGAGATGACATGGCCTGAGTGTGACAGCACATGTCTCACCCACTTACCTCGTTGCCAGGACAAAACACCCAAGACTCCCAGCACAAGGGAGGGGAGGTTTCTTGTGACTCACAGTTCGGTCCACAGCCAGCCAACGCCAAGGCAGGACCACATAGCAGAGAGAAGACAAGCTCTCCCAGACCACTCCACCTTGGGGGAGGTGAGTTCTGAGCCCCATCATTCAATCATCTCTCAAAAGCCCCACCTCTGAGCATATGAGACTCTTGGGGGGCATCTAGATGTAAAGCATAACAGTACATCCTCTGACAATGAACACGCAAATCAATATCAAGTCCATGAATATCTCTCTCTCTCTCTCTCTCTCTCTCTCTCTCTCTCTCTCTCCCTCTCTTTCCCTATCTCACACACACACAGATGCTCCTTAGTTTACAATGGGTTACATCCTGATAAATTCATTATAATTTGAAAATATAATCCAAAAGCACATTTACTGTACCAAACCTACCAACATCACAGTTTACCCTCACTTACTAGCTTTCCATGACTCCAGACAAAATACTGGAGATAATCAACATAAAGGGGGAAAGGTTTATAGTGGTTCATGGTTTCAGAAGCTTCAGTGTGGAACCGTTGCTTGGTCCTGTTACTTGGGGCCCGCAGTGGCAAAGAGCATTACAGGAGCCCGCAGTGGGAGATACCTGTTCACTTTGTGGCAGCCGGGAAGCAAAGAGAGAAGAGAAGGAGCCAGTTTCCAATATCCGCCCTGTAAGCAGAACCCAAATCTCGTATCTGCGTCCCATTAGACCCATCTTAGTCAATTTTCCATTGCTAAAACCAAATACACTCTCACTTTACGGGATGGTCTCCTTTGGGTTTATGGTTTCAGAGGGTTTGCTCCAGGAGTTCTGGGCTTCAAGGCAGAAACAGCTTGGTGGAAGGGCATGGGGAGGGAAGCTGTTTACCACATGGTAGCCAGAGAGCTGAGAGAGAGAGAGAGAGAGAGAGAGAGAGAAGGGGGGAGCCAGGGGTGAGAGTGCAGCCTCCCAGGTCACAGCCCAGTGACCACCTCCACCTAGACCCAACAGCACATTCAGCTGTGAACTGAAAAGTGGGTGCACTCACTGAGGCTTCTGGCACCCCATGATCCAAGCACCTTCCCAAAGCTTCACTCTAAATAGGTGAGTTTTTGGGGACCACTTAGAGACCCTACCTCCTGAAGGTCCTGTCATTTACCAGTAGTGCCACACACTGGGAATGATAACTTTCAGAAACACTGGAGATCGAAACTCCATCAGCTAGCCCACCTCACACATGCGCAAAAGACTTCCCTGGGCCTACAGCTGGGCAAAATCACATAGCATAGGCCTTTCTAATAGAACACTGAATGTCTCATGTACTATACTACAGTATATTGTACTAAAAGTGAGAAGCAGAGGGCTTGGGCAGATTTTATAGCACTATAAAGATGAGAAATGGCTAAGTCAACCCATCCATATCAGATTTTAACAGCCAACTTTGAACTCATTTAAAATCAGCAGGGTTGTGTACTTCCTGGAAAGGCTTTGACAATGATCGAGGAAAGTATGAGTAATGAAGAGGCAGTTGGCTGGGAAACAGCACCTCTAACATTTCCTGCCTTTTCCCCAGAAAAATAATCGATCTCGGAGGGCTCCCAAACAGGCACATTGCAGTCTGAAGCAAGAATGGGAAAGAAATACAGCGTAATCCCACATTCTTATTGATGAGATGCTCGGGCCTTAGGTTGGAATCCATCGTTGTATCAGGTGCTAAAAATGTAGTTTCTATTTTAGGTGAATGCTTGGAAAGGATGTGGTCTAAATGTTCCAGGGATGCCTGCTCCCCTCATGCAAGGTAAGAATAATAGTAGCAGCAGTATCCCACATGGAAGACACAGATGGCTCTGCCTGGTGGTCCTGGCCAGACCACAACAGGCAGACAGTGGGCAAGCTCACCAGGAGCCCGGCTGCAAAGGCCACTCAGGGTCCCTGGGAGGCCAGCAGCACTGTACAGCTGGGCACGTGCTCCCTGGGGCTGGATATTTGTGACCGTAGGAGACCAGAGGCTGATTCTGAACTGCCTTTTGGTAATAAATACTTCATGGGCTTTTCTTTTTAATTATATGGACAAAGGATCTTGCTATGTAGTTTAGGCTGGTCTTAAAGTCAGTGTGGCCCAGGTTGGTCTGAAATTGATGGCAAGTCTCCTGCTTCAGCCTCCCAAGTGCTTGGGTGCTTGGGTGACGCAGTCCTACAGCCACGCACTGCCACGCTCAACTTGCAATAAATATTTTGTAAAGCCCCATTTGCAAAGGCCAAATCATAGCTCATTTACGCTGCCCATATATAATTGTAAAAAGTAATATCTGAGCTTTAGAATAAGAAATACAAAATGACATTCATTTCTGCCTGCAAAATTCAGACAGTTACACGGGAAGACGTATCCAAGCATCAAATGTGTGTAGCTGCTCTGACGGACTCTGATGTGTGTCCACTGCAGAGAGTGTTCAGAGGCCCGCGTGTGGCTGGTTGTGGAGCTGGTGATGCTCTACTCTGATAAGCAGCTCTTGATACAAGTTTTTGTTTTTTGTTTGCTTGTTTTTGCACGACCGGGGTTTGAACTCAGGAGCTTGCACTTGCCAGGCAGGCCCTTGTGCCACGGAGCTATCTCCCCGAGCCCCTTGGTACAAGTTTCGATGCAAGCAAGGACAAACACTGTTGGATCCCACTCACACCAGCTACCTGGCCTAGCCCAGGTCCCCAGGACGGAAAGCAGACGAGCGGTAACCAGGGCTGCGAGGAGGCGGGGTGACCAGGCTTCCCCTCCCTGAGAGTCTCACAGTTTCTGTTGCACCAGTTTTGGAAACAGTGGTCACGGTTGGGCAGCCTAGTAAATGCAGCTAGGCCCCTGAAATTGTTCGCTTAGAAACGGTTAAATCCGGCCATACTGTTGGATCTCTAGAGATCAGCATGATAAAGAATGTCCTACCTCCCCTCCAAAAAAAATCTGGTAAAACCTCTTTTTGTTTATGCATGAAAGGGAACCGGCTTTAGCTCTGAGCATTAACGCTGTGCAGCCTCGTGCCTCGGAGTGGTTGGTGGGACACTTCAAAGCCACGCAAACCACGCCAACGATTCCTGGTTGTGCACGGGGCAGGATGCCTAGCGTCCTGGCAGCCCCACTCGGTGCCTTGATTGTGACAAGCGCCCTCAGAAAAGGAGGGTCACCCCTTCCTTCCTTCCTTCCTTAAGAACCGGAGACGCAGGAAGGGAGTGAGGAAGCCGCCCGGGCTCTGGCCAAGGGCGGGCTGCGGTCCTTGTAGGACTCCTGTGCTCAGCAAAGGACTCGGCAGAATTGCAAACCCCGTGGCTGGACATGGAGGGTGGGAGACGCGGAAAGGAGCGAGAAGGGTGGAAGCTGGCCTGTGACAGCTGCTCCCGGTCGGCCCCGCGCGCCTGCGCTCCTAGGAGTCATTGCAGGACCCTGCCAGATGGTGGAGCTAGAGAGCCTCGCACGCTAACCGAGAAGTCCGGATCCGCCGTAGTCCTGGAGCCGACCTCCCAGCTCGGCTGTCCCAGGGGCCCTGCTTGCAATCTCCTGGGACTTCCGCGGACCCGGGAGCACTCAGCGGCAGCCCTGACCGCGCCCTGGCTTATTCACCGACTGCAGGGATCCTACTGACAGGTGCTGAGCTCACGACCGGACTTGGGGCTCCAGGGCTCCAAGAGACGGGCAGTGGAATTTACCCCAAGGAGCCTGGCTACCTGGCTGCTGCCAGGAATGCTGCTGGCTGAGGGGAACCACTTCAACTTCTTGGGGAGTTCTTTCTGCCTTTCTTTTTCAGCCTCCCTAGCGTCTCTGCTGACCTCAGGGAGACCTGAGCCCCCGCAGCCGGAGTGACTATCTCTGTGGTTTCCCCTCGCCCCGCACCTGGGGGGACCTTACGATGCCGACCCCGGGACTACTACTATTACTTTGAACTCCTTCCCTGCCATCTGAGCCGTCCCAGGACTTCCGGGGACTCTACTGTCTGCCACTCACCCCCTCCTGTATCCCCGGTCCTGGCAGGCAGGCAGGCAGGGGGCCTTTACCCCAGGCCTGCCAGCCCTGTAATTAAAGCGCTCCTGGTGCCAGGCGCTCATAATTAGGGCAGCTGTCCTCTTTCCTCACCTGGCACAGCCTGGCTCTGGCCCTCACCCCACCTGCTCAGGCAGGGATTATTGTCATCCCCACTCTGCAGATGTGGCAGTGGGTGGCCCTATCATCCACCTGGAATGCGGTAGAACCGGGTCTGCACCCCAGGTCCTCCAGCCAGGAGCCACAGTGCCCTCACTCAGCACCTGCCTGGGCTCCTGGGTGACTGCCTCCTCAGATCATACTCTTTGGGAGCACTTTGTCCAGAGTGCTAATGCGGTTCCTTTAAAAAGCAAGATTTTTTGCGCTTTCTCCCAAAGTAGGTAAATATAGCTTCACACTCATGCAGCAGTCTTAAGACTTGCAAGGTGTGGACAAGACACTCAGGGCTGGCATTATGTTTTGGGGACACTGAAGGGGGTGGGGGGCAGCAGAGAGGGTACAACTGGGTCCCTGGGCAGGGAAGGGAGACAGAGAGGTCAGCGGGGGATGGCCTGCAGGCTTCACTCGGGCGTAGGCCTGGGAACATCGGGCAATCATAGAAATTGCGAGATGCTCAGAAGCAGGTAACCAGGTCCAAGGAGATGGTGAAATGGGATCTCGATGACCAAGGTAAGACAGTAAGAAATCAAAGAAAAACTAACTAGGTTCTTGGAGCCAGAGGCCATGAGCTTGAAAGTGAGGCTCGCAGGGTGAGAGCCAGGGTCAAGGCCACAAGGCTGTCCACACTGCAGGCCAAGTACCTGGTGCACTACCAGAGGCTGGCATAGCACCAGCATCAGGGGCAATGCGTGAAGCTTCACAGCAAAGCCAAAGAGAATTAAGAGTTCATCAGGGCCCAGCAAGAAAGGAAACACACATGGAGGCGTGGGGCACACAGGACACGAGCACTCCAAGAAAGCTGATTCGCAGCAGGCAGTGAAGACAGAGGCCGTAGAGTCTGGACCAGGGCCAGCCCTGACAATACAGGGGAAAAATGAAACTCCCGGCCGGAAAGATACTTGGACTGGTTCATGTTCTCTAAAACCTAGGAATGGATTTTAAGAACAAAACAGAGGTTAAGAATAGAAGATGTATTGGGAAAGGAAGCTTCTGTCAAAGAGGGGAACAGAAGAGGGGCCCTAGTGGGTTACCCTGGAAATTGCCTTTTTTTAGGGACTTTATAGGGCAAAAGCATGTGATGAGGCGGGCCTAAGATGGAAACCAGGGGATCTCACTCAGGTGGGCATGAGGTGGGACAATACTATGGTCAACCAATGAAATTACAAGCACCATTGCTCAAGTAAAATTGATTAAATCGGAATCAAATGGGGAAACAAGTCAGGTAGCAAGCAAAGGAGCATTAATAGGAACAAAGATCTCTTCATTTGGGGTTGGGCTAATGACCCTTTAGGGCTCTTTTAAGGTGATTGATACCTATTTAGAATATCAATCCCTGATACATATCCTTAGGGAAATATGTGGCTGCATTTGTTTACTCTTTTGTCTTGAGGTGTGGCCTACATCCAGGAATATCCGCCTCTTTCAAAGTTGCAAAGTCATCTTGTCTTCCATATTGTCCTTAAGGGCCTAGCCCTGTCTGACTGCCTATAATATTTCTATCTAATTTAGCTGCCTACAACAGTGGAACAGTTTTCTCCTCTTTTCCTCCCTGCTGGTGGCTGAGGCTGTTAGCCTGGCCTTGAGGGCCAGCAGCAGGGATATAAAGTTTCAGTAGCTGTCTCCCAGGGGGTGCTAAGCTCCCTTAAGAGCTGGGAGACACCAACCTCCTAATAGTCAGTCCAGTTGCTTTTCTTCTGGGTGACTCAGGTTGCAATGAGCCAGAGAATCTTGAACAAGCAAATGAGGAGGCTGTGGTTCTGAACGGTCTCCAGCACTCCTGGGCTGGTCTCCTGCTCTCTCCTAACCTTGGGGTAACAATATCGAGGGGAGCTTTGAGAAGTGAGAAGGTCTTGGGCGCTCTGCCCTGCTGAATGGGGTCAGCGCCCTTCTAGAGGAGCCCTAAAGGCATGTGCTTGCCCTCTCCTCTACGCAACAGTACAGACCAAACAACTTTGAAGCACACAACAACGTCTGCTGCACACTGCATCTGCCAGCACCTTGGCCCTGGATCCCAGCCTTTAGAATTGTGAGCAGTGGGCTTCGTTGTTTACAAACCATCTGCTCCTGGGTAACTTGTTGTAGCCCCCTCCACAAACCAAGAGGACGCAGTGCTAAGAGCTTAGTGCCCTCTAACTGCAACCTTGCGGTTATGTACTCATTTTGATCTAAAATGCTCCCCTGAACCTTCCATGTTTGAAAGGTGGTCATACTGAGAGGCTGCGCAACTCGCTGGCTGGTGGGTGGTGCCATTTGGTTGTTGGGAGTGGGATTTGATTGGAGGAGATGGATCACTGGGGCTGTGGCCTGGAAGGGTTCGTCTCCTCCCCATTTCCACCCTCCATGCTCTTGGCTTCCCAACCAATGATGGGAAGAATGGTCCAGAACAACCGTCCAAAAATTCCTCTCTGCTTCTCAGCCACCATGCGTGAGCAGCTCTCATGTGCCTGGGCCCCTCTGCCTCCCTACCAGCTGACTATGGACTGCACCCTCTGCAAACCGTAAACCATGAGCCAAAATAACCCTCTCCTCCTGTCACTTATGAGTGTTGGATGTTGTGTCTTGGGGAAAAGAAGGTGCTTGAGACAGATACATGAGCACAATAGATGAGAAGACATTGTACGTAGCTGCTGGATTTCCAAATTGGAAATATTCCTGGGAGAACGGCGAGATCTACCCAACACTTCCAGAGAAGTGGAGCCCCTTCCTGGTGCCGGGGTGCGATCTGAGCATGTGCAAGGATTCCTCCACGCTTTCATTACTTTTTTCTAATAATTTTGATTCCATATTAAATAAATGACATAGGGGAAAGCTGACCTATACTAGCAGTAGTCCCAGTTGAATGTTTTTTTTTTTTTTAAATTTGTTCAAGTTCATTTTATGGGCACGTATCATTTTTATGGAGCTATAATCACAGTAGCATATATGGTATATTATATTGTGTGCTTTTCTATCAGTTAAAATTAAATCATAAGCTTTCTAGGCTGCACCATCTTTTAAACCATCAGTGGCTCTCTCTACCTCTCTAAAATGGACTCCTAGGTCACTTTCAGATTTTCCCTGTTGGACCTAACTTGGTGATGAGCACACATGCATCCCTCCCATTGCCCCTTGGGATCAGAAGCCTAAGGGGCGCAGAGTGAGGGGCTGGGGGTTTTCCAGCCATTCTCCCTGTGAGCTGGCATGCAAGGCAAGTGTAAAGAGAGATGGGGGTGGAGGACAAGAGAAGCGGAAGTTGCTGTGTTTATCCTACGGTGCCTGGGCTCAGAAGCATCGGGCGTCATCTTTCGTAGAGAGGGGTGAACGAGCAGAAGTGGAAAGCTTTTAGGAGCCTGAGGTCAAAGGAGTGTCACTTCCAGTGTAGCCTGAAAACCGCAGTGGCCCAGGGCATAAACTAAGCCACCCTCCCACAGGGCCCAGCCTGGGGACTTGCTGGAGCTGCACGGGGTAGACCTGGTGCCAGGCACGTTGAAGCGCTGGCAGGGGACTCTGAGAGCTCCCTGGGGGCTTAGAGGGAGGGGCTGCAGTCCTTCATGGCTGGGACCACTCCATGTGTCTGGAGTCTACACGGATACACAGAGACTACAGACTTCAGACTTCAGGTCCCATCTATGCCGTGTTCATGCAGTGCCTCTGCAGGCCCAGGGGCCCGGCTGATAGTGGTCCCTGGAGGTCCAGATAGCAAAGGACACCTGGCAGGTGTTTCTCTAAGGTCCCTGGAGGCCATGAGTCAGCAGACTCCATTTGGGGCTTTCAGCTCAATTTTGAAACCTCTGTGCTCCCAGCTTAATGAAACCCCAACTCCTGGTCCACAAAATTGCCATCTCAGAATCACCTGCTTTCATTGGGTGAGATAGCACCACCTGCTGATAATGACAGCGTCTCTCTGTCCAGCTGTCCTCTCCGCTTCTTATCTTTTCCCTGGCCAATGCTGTGTGTTCAGGGGCTGGCTGCCAGCAGAGAAGTGGGGTAGAGGGCTGAGCCCCAAGATGACAGAGCCCCAAGTCGGCGGGCAGCTGAGGGATCTGCAGCAAATAAGCAGCCTGTGGTGTGGGAATTTGCATGTATTACCCGTTGGAAATCTAGCATTTCCTTCTCTTCTGAATCTGTGCCAAAAATAAGCAAATGAAACCACAGTCACATTAGCAGTGTCTGTGATATTCCAGCTCATGTTTTACAGCTTTTGGGAAGGCTTACAGGTATCTCCACTGAGTCATACATGTGTTGGACTTGCTGTGTATTATGGTTTATGTCTTGTTGTCCCCCCAAAGCCTCCTGCAATCATGGGGCAGGGACTTGTAGAGTTTGAGACTTGACTCATGATCCACTGGGATTATGTGTTTTAGTACTGATGGGATTATGGGTCTGAGCCCTTCTGGGATTATGGGTGTTGCCTAAGGTGGGTAGGCTGAGGCAGAGAGCCTGAATGTAATATAAAGAGAGACAGAGAGACAGACTCTCTCTGTTGCTCTCTGCTGCTCTGGTTGGTTGGCTGCCTCTGTCACCATTTTGTTGCTGTCCCGCCACCATGAACTGCTGCTCTCTGCCCTGTTCCACTAAGCCTTGGAGCCAGCCAAGTATGAACTGAAACCTCCAATAACTGTGAGCTAAATAAACCTTTCCTTCCTTCATTTTGGGTGTCGGACATTTGTCCCAGCAATGAGTAAAAAGTAACTAAGACACTGTGACATTGATAACAAAGCACATACAGTGAAACAAGTACATTACTAACACGATTTTGTGTTTTAGTCACTTTTTAATATGTGATTTTCTTTTATGTTTTTGTTGTCATTTATGCATTGAAAAAATCTTATTTGGGAAGAGGTTAAAGATTTCACCTCAACCAGGCATGTTAAATTACTCCTAGATACTATGTTGCAAGTAAAACCCTGGCTCAGAGAAAGGCTGGGGGTGGGGCGCTCACTTCTCAACTTCCGATTTGACTTGCATGGCCT
>PVKN010025924.1:0-13973 GCA_004027915.1 Capromys pilorides
TCCGTGTTATGTCTAAGGCATTTGATATTCAGACAGATAGTGATGTTAAGTTCAAGTGCCTATGTTATAGGGTAACAATATCATTAAGCTTCTCTTCTGAAGAGTTATCAATTTAAATTTGCAGACCAAAAATTAGAAAAAGAAGGGCTACAAGGGTAACCAATATTTTGGCCCTAGTCTTTCAAGGTCAGTGAGGACTCAGGACATAAGAGAATCTTTACTGTAATATCCTATAACTCAGTGGTGTTCCAAATTTTCTATTCAAGGAGATTATGAGTTCACAGAGGGAAGGAATCGATGATGCATGGTGTGCCTAAAGAGAGTTACCTAGAGAGAAAACATTCTCTCAGGCTTTAACAGAGAGCATACTGGTCAAGCAATGGCTGTGATTCATCCAGATGGCCGACACTGACAAAAGATCTACAAACTCAAAAGGGATTTTCAACAGAGAATTGCCAATGTTTATATAAATGGGAAGACAATGAAGAAGGACTTTTATTTTCTTTGAGCAGCAACTTGGGGAAAAAGCAACCAATGGTAGAGAAAGGTAAACCTAAATTCTGCCATTTTCTCAAGACTACAAATAGCTATTAGTTGTCTACAAACAGGTTTCTTCAGTGAATGACCTCTGCTCTACTACAAGAGGCTAAGTGGATAGGACACCTTTTATTTGTGAAGATCTATGAGCTGCTTTTAGTCAAATATAAGAAACACAGAGCTTTCTTTCATTTGATGCTCATCTTCAGCCCTATGAGTTCTGCATTTTGTGGTGGCA
Source organism: Capromys pilorides (assembly GCA_004027915.1). NCBI lineage: Eukaryota > Metazoa > Chordata > Mammalia > Rodentia > Capromyidae > Capromys > Capromys pilorides. The sequence continues at coordinate 776 of PVKN010025924.1, forward strand.
TATTCTGCTCTTCCACACATTCAAATGACACAATCAGAAGAGCTGTCTCAGTCATTAGGTATAAAAGTCAGAAGATTCAGTATCTTAAAACCTTTAAAATAAAAGATTTCAAAAGTTCTGCAGAGAATGAACTAATGAATAGACAACAGACAAGGCCTGACATTGAGAAATATGGAAGAAGGGAACATCCATGACTTAGTCTTATTGTATTTAGTTTAGGCATACATATGAACTGAAAGGCTGTCTAAATAAACCATGTGAACATAGGAAATAAAGACATATCCAGGGCCAAGGAGACAGCTCTGCAGTCTAAGCCCCTGTGTGGCAAGGCAAGGACCTGGTTTGATCTCTGGTATCATATGTTATGCCAGTCCCTGCCCCAGGCCTGTGAGCAGGCCACCAAAATGTGGTATAGTGGTGCACACCTGTAATCCCAGCACTGGGGAGGCTGAAACAGGAGGATCACTATGAGTCCAAGGTGTACAGTGAGACCTTGTACCAAATACATAAATTAAAAAAGACATATCTAAAAACACACATTTAATTTATTATTGCACAAAGATATTTTCTAGATTTAGAATGCTTTTTGTCTTTTACTGCTACTACCAAGTTAATCTTCCAGAGTGATGATTTGTTAACCAGCTTCCAGTCCACATAAATGTATACATATTTAATCATATGTCTGTCTACCACTTATATCGGTCTACCATATACATTTGTACCATATATGTGTATCATATATATGTCTAGCATATATATTTAATTTATATATCTATATCTGTATCATCTATATCTATATCATCTATATCTAGTAGATAGATAGATAGATAGATAGATAGATAGATAGATAGACAGATAGATCTTAGATAAACAACTTAAAATGCTAAGTTTGTAAGTTTATTGTGGTCCACAGTATCAGAGGTTCCAGCCCATGGCTGCTTGGCTTATTGCTCTTGGGCCAGTGATAGCCCAGTATACTACGATGGGAGAACATGGAAATGGACCAAAATTGAAGTAGAAAGTATTATGGCTCCAGTATCTCCTTTTCCAAGACCTCTCTGGTGACCTAACTTCCTCCCACTAGGCTGTACCTTTTCAGATTCTAACACAATAGCACCATAGCCTAGTAACCAAGCCTTGAAATCATGGGCCATTGCGGAACATTTATCCAAGCCATAGCAATGGGAAAAAAGTCTTCCCATCACCTAAAATGTGTTCACAGAAATATGTGATTTATGCAATGACTTATTGCTCTACTTTCTTAATCTTACTTTGACAAATTTTATGAGATATTCTAATCCCATAGGCCTAAGAGATGATAAATCAATTCCCTCAGATAACTCTTCATATGAGTTTCTGCAAATTGCTTGGCTAAATTCCTTCATTTCTCTTCTTTACAATTTTCATGAACTACAAGCAAACTCAGCTTCAAAAGATTTGCACATTTTTCAGAAAGAGCAAAAGACTGTATTTCCCATCATGACGAAGAGTTCATGAGCCTACAAGAACTGAAGAGCTGAAAACAAAGCCCTGCTGTTTTGAAAATTGTGTATGAACTCCAAACAAGGTGTGCCATCTAATCTTTGTTTCTGTGGTGAGTGCTCTGTGGGGTTCTGCAGAAGACTTGAGTTGCTTCTGTAACCCTTTCTTTCCTTCTGCTGTACAACACTCATATTATTACCATATATTCTTATATGTATTTGTGTATATGGTGGAAGAATTGGTATTAAACCCTGTCTGAGTTGAACCCAGGATATCATACGTTGCCAGTAGAAATCCCCAGGGGGCTCAGTAAGTACCCTATCATAATAATAGAAAAACCAAGCCTATGAAGATAACGAAATAATCTATTTGCAGGTCAGTAGCTTAGGTGTAAACGACATGAACTTGGTGATTGGATTGATCTTAATTTGGTTAGATGACAAAATGAGCAGAAAGCATGAATATGGGATTGGCTCTTTGCAAGCTGAAGCATTTCTTCACTAAAATGTCAAGCACATGAGCCCTAGGTTCCACGAAAATAAAATTCTTAATGTTTGAGGGAAATTCACTTCAATGATGTTTAGAGTGTTAGCCTCATAATAAAACTTTAACATTGGGAGATGAAATACGGACATATTTCAAAATCTTCTATAAATATTCATTACTGAAGGCTTATTATTCATTTCTGGGGTTATATTTATTCAGAGGGGACAGTACTATATTTGTAAGTACATTATAATTTCATTTTTGGAAAGGTATTTTTTGAAAAATACGTAAATTAACAGGCCTTTTCAAATTAGCATATGGATGTATGCCTCCTTACACTGAAATTACATGTATGGAAAGTGGTGAGGACCTAGAATAGTATAAAATCCACAGAAATAATTACTAGACGATCAAAATGCTGTAGTAACTGTAAATATTATGAGGGCTGTAGTAGCTCTGTAAACACTGAAGAGTTATTTTAAGATTTTCTTAAATGTATAACTTAATGTGCTTCAGAGATATTTACACTAGGAGTAAAGTGCACTGCTCAAGAGGAAAGTTATATATTTGTAAGATATATGAATGACCTAGCTGGAGAACAAATTTCCTCAATGAGATGCTTCAATCTCCGGCCCCTTGTCCCAATTCTGGTTCCTCACAGGTCAATTTGCAGCACACCATAGGTCATCGTCAAAGGGGAAGCAGTTGAAGAGGTGGAGGAAAGAGGAAGAAGAGATGGGATAAAGAGTGAGTGGAAAAGGAACTGGGATGTGCTCCATACATGCACCAACTCCATATAAAGAATGTAAACATTATGTACTTAAAACATGACTAAAAAGGGAAGAGGACCAAGGGAGGGGCAGGGGATATAGGAAGCAATGGGAAAGGGCGGGGTGAAAGGGGAATTAAACTGCATTGTGTAACTGAACCAACTTTCCACAAGGAATGTAAACACTTGTCCTAATAAACTAAAATTAGAAAATATATGTAATTGGGTAAAACATGGGAAAGATCACTAAAAGGATCCTTATTCTCTCCTCTTTTATTAGAAAGTAAGATTTGATAAGACTTATTTAAGTGAAACCACAGACAACTAGTGCTAAGTTTCATAGAAAAAAATAAAAGATATCTAAGTGAAACATAAAAATTACCTTCACAGCTTCGTCACTGAACAGCTATCTTGCATTAGGCCACTGTGGGGCAGTTTCTTAGGAATTACAATTATGAAATGGATGTAAAGTATAAAGGGGAACAAAGTGGACATGAATCTAATGGAATTAAAGGAGTAAGGATTATTCTAGATTTCGCTATGTTAAATAGCTACAAATCTTCTTGATATTATTAACTTTATTTTTTTTTCTTTTTTGCAGAACCAGGGATTGAACTTAGGTCCTTGTGTTTGCCAGGCAAACACTTATTCTACTGAGCTATCTCCCCAGCCCCGAGATTATTAACATTTTTATTGATAAAATAAAATGTATTTTATTTTCTCCTTCCTTCTTATATTTGCTTCCTTCATCCCTTCCTTGCTTCTTCCCTTCTTCTTAATCTCATCCATTTTATTACAAAAAATAAGCATACTTTATCAGTTCTAGAAACTGTAAAATCACCTATGTACAACTAAGAACAAAGTACATGAGAAAATGCTCTGCTGAGGACATTCTGCTTATCTAAAATAATTGAGAAACATTTTCTTCTAAAGCCTGGGGATAATACTAAAACATATTTTATATGTGTGCTTTTATATATATCTTATTCAGTTATTTCAAATTTTTATTAGTGTGTCAAATTAAAATAGTCACAAGAAAATATTACAAAATTGAGCTGCAATCAAGATTATGTGTTCATTGCACAGTTGAGGGTTACTAACAATATTTTCTCCCAGTTCAATTAAATAATTGTGTCTTGGAAAAGCACAGTTATGTTTTGTCTTATTTCTCCTATATCTAGAATTATTCAAACTGCTCCTTACACTACTGCCCCCTTCTATGGATGGGCAACATTTAATTCTCACTAAGTTCTTATCAGCTTCAGATTATTCACATTCCCCAACATATGGTCCATTCAGTTATACAAAGTACAATTTGATCATTTTTACTGCGAAAGTTCTTTTTGCTTATTTGCAGAACTATTTGTCATTTTATATATATAAAAAAAAACAGTGTGTATGGATGGACAGATAGATGGGTGGATGGATGGATAAAAATCATTGAAAGGAATAGTTCTGTCTCTGTCCATGAATATAACAATAAAAATTTATACATAGTCTAGTGTTTGCACCACCTAGTGAAAATTGATATTCATCAGCAGGAATCCCCTCTAAAACTATGTCTTAATGACCATATCAAACTTCCTCTAAAGCATCTTTTTGTTGTATTATTATTTCTTTGTATAAAAAGTGATGGCTGTATTAAAATTCATGTCTCCTATATTAAAGATGATCCCACATCTATAATTCTATTACAAAAAGGCACTGGCATCTTAATGCCAGTGACTTTTAGATAACTGTGTCTCCAACACAAATAAACTTATCAGCATAACAACCCATTCCAAAAAAATAGAATGAAGGCAATATTTACATCAGTGGTGCTTTGAAACTAATATTTTCCTTCAGGGATACACAGACAGAGAGTCTCTAGTCTTCTTTTTTCTTGACAGGTTATAAATATTCTCAAAAGTAACTGTTTTGATGTTGTCTTAAAAATCAGGGGTGGTGGAAAAAAAAAGGATGAATGCTGGGCCTGCATGTACTTTCTCATAAATTTTGCTATCACACTTGACAGCTTAATTATATTGTTGTTATTTGCATTTCTTGTATTACTTCATACTTTGGAGTCCTAGCTAATGGCTTTCCATAAAGTAATGTTTCACAGTGTGTTTTGCTGAATGAAATCTTATCTCAGCTTCTTGTTATGCTAGATAAATTCAATCAACAGCAACCATATGTTGAGAACTTTGAAGTTTGTTTGTTAGAATCGACAATTTCTGAAAGCCTGTATTCTTGGCTATACACAGTACATATCTGAAAATCAAACAGCATTCCATAATAGAAAGGAAATTTAGAGAAATAACTATGGAAACTTAAAGGAGGCAGAGAAATTCTTCTCATAGATACAACACCTGCATCATCAATAACCTAAGGATTAGAAAAATTTCTAATTTTCTCTCAAAATTGTCCACAATAGAATCCAGAGTTAACTTTAGAGAAGCACAAACTATTTTAAATATTTTGTGCTCTTTAAGTATTGGTGGCTGTCAGACTCTAATTAAAGTTAAGCATATTGCAACATGAGCCGAGTCAACTCTAAAACTCATATGAAACAACACAGAAGATTCTGATCTCAACTGGCAAACTTCCACTTTCTAAATTCCCTCTATGACCAGGTAAAGTGGCTGTAGCTATACTATACTTTTGCTATATTTTTATGCTATTGAGAGAAATAAGTAAAAGGTATAGAATGAGGCCTTCCAGATTATCTTTTTTTGTTTCAAAACACATTATTAGAGCATTCATAATAATTGATACATTGAATATTGCTGTTCTCATAGTAGTTATACAGAGCACAGGGTGTAAACGTGATAAATTTTCTAATCCATATTAGTAGGGGAGGAAAAAAAGCAAAAAAACAAAAAATTTTCTTCTCTTTGTACAAAAAGGGAGTAGTTATCTTAGAGAGAAAATTTCTTGAGTTATAGAACTTGAACATACATTTAGTACAACACTGAAGTTTCTGGAAGACACCAATTTCTGAGTTCTATCCGAGAATTTCGGAATCAGTAGCTCTGGGGTACAGATAAAGAATGTACATTTCTAGTAAATTTCAGGAAGGTAAAGCTCCTGCTGGTTAGACTACTGAATGAAAGGGATCTTATAGGTGAATGGAATTCTTGAAGGCAGTGTGGCCATTTCCCTATTTTCATCCTACGAACTAAATATAGTCAGTTCGATCTGTTTCTGTATTTTCCATCCTCTTAGAATAACTCCAAAAAAACTGAAAAGTTACATAAAAGCTGAGAATAAGTAAATGGACAGTTGTCTTTTGGCCAGGAAGTTATGTGGGAAGAGTGAAAAAAGGAAAGGAAGAAGGGAAAGGAGGGAGGAAAGGAGAGAAGGGAAAGGGTACGTGAAATGACTGGCAAGGTCGTTAGACAAAAATAAAACCTCAAATAATAATCACAGAGCAATAAATGAAGCTTCTTCTGAAAGGAGAATTTTAAAGAGAAGGCCTCAGAACTTGTCAATGTTAACAACAATATGTGTTGTCCTCAAAGAATTTTTGTTTTAATCCTGAGCTGCCACACATAAGTGTTCACTTAGGATAATTTGTTGACAGGCTCATTAGTAACTTCATCTGGAGACCTCTGATTGAGTTTCTTACTCTTATTAAAATAAAAAGTTCATACAAATCTTATTTCATATGAATGAGCCCATCAGTGAATAATTATAATGCTAAATCAATTTTTAAACACTTTTGGAAATTTAAAATGTTTCACAGGATACTTTCTAAATTTTCACTTCAATTACGGTAGAATAATTGTAACGAAGACATCGTAACTACAGCAAATAATAGATATCTATTTTAAAGATGTTAAAATTTCCTCCTTAATTTTTATTTCAGGCATTATTAAAAATATCTAAAAATATGTAGGCATTTGTAAAAACCTGTCATGGAGCACAGATGCTTCCTACCTGTGGGTTGGCTCTTTTCCAAATCACAGTAAACTTGAATGTCAGTAACTTCATAAGAGTGATGCCTGGTCCACCTGGAGGCTGTTGATATGGTCAGAATCTCTGAGACCTGGCACCGTGCAAAGAGTGCAAGATTTCAAAGTTGACAAGCCAGGCAGGAAGAGGACTAAAGGACTATGTGAAATCAGTCAGCTGGTGTGGCTGAGGTGGAAAAGGACCCCTCTTAAGTTGTTGGGGGGAATGCAACCTAGTCTTGTAGCAATGCATCACAGAAGTCAGTGTGAAGATATCCCAGAAAACTAAGCTTAGAAATGCCATGTGACCCAGCTACCCTCCTCTTAGCTATCTACCCCCACAGAACTTACAACTTCATGCTACAATGACACACCCACATCAACGTTTATAGCAGCATAGTTAATAGCTAAATCCTGGGGGCAGCCCATACGCCTACCCAGAGATGACTGGATAAGGAATATATGGTTTTCATATAAATGGAGTACTATTCAACTCCAAAGAAGGGCAGTTTTGAGACATTTGTGGGAAAATGGATGCACCAAGAAAATCAAATGTTGAGTGAAATAAGTCAGACACACAATCTTGAACACCATATGGTGTCTCTCACTTGAGTAAAGCAAAGTATAAACTAAGAGAAAAATAAAGGAAGACTAGGAGACATGAAGCCTGATCTCTTGCAGATGGGAAAGGATCCAGATGGGCAAAGGTGAGGGTGAATGGGAGGGATTGAAGAAATGGGTAGAGTGAAGATATGCCATGTACAGAACTCTAATAACCTCAGTGAATGAGAACCGTCTGTCCCATAGATATGAAAGTGAGGAATATCAAGATGAATGAAAAGAGGGAAAAGTAGAAGAGGCGGAAGGGAAGACAGGAAACTAAATAAAAAGAAATAAGTCATATTATGTATATGTGCCAGTTCCCCAAGAGGGCTGTAAAAATGCATGTAAGTGCAAACATGTAAAAATAGTATTCAAAAATACGTAAAAGAATATGGATACAGAAATAAGAAAATGATTACTCTTAGCATGAGTGAATAAACTATTGCTGGGGTATCTGGGGGAGCAGCAGCCTGCAATTTCACAGGCTCTGCCCTGCAGGAACTAGAGGCAGCCCTTTGCCCTTGTCATCACCACTCAGGGCCTCACTTTTCTGTCCTTCTCCTCACTGGAGACATGGAATAGATCTTTAGATTTTTAAATTTGGTCTGTTCATATGACACGGTACTTATGTTCTAAAAGAATTATTTAAGCTCCAGATAGAATTGCACAGATATCAGAGTTATAGCTAGCTATTCAAGAATTGATTTAATTCTCCCAGGCTAAGCACAAAAAAATAATTCTTTGATGTTTTAAAATTAAGTTGGTGTTTTTATCTTGTTACACTTAATTATTTCAGTAAATCCATCTCTAAAGCTTGTGCTTCAGAAGGTCTGCAGGTCTTGTGTAGTGGTTCTCATTTGCTGAGCATGTAGCTTTGCCACAGCTGTTCTTGTTTTAGTCACAGTAATATTTATTGATTTATGGTGTAGACAGTAAAAGATTTATGTGTACATGAAGCTAAATAAACCCCATTTCCAAAATTTAAGTTGTGAAATACATCAAAATGTAAAAATATAAGCCACTTCCTGGACTCATAATTGGGATATTCCTGTGAAAATACCAATCCAATGCCCACTTGGATACTACCAAAGCAGCTGCCAATCAGCCTTTCTCAGTTCCTGGCCATCTGTATATAAACCAAAGAGTCTAAGTAACCACTGTATTTTATTGAAGTGTTCTACAGTTGTTGGCAAAGAGATAGCATCCATGGGAAGGGAAAAATGCACACATTCATATGGAAGCAGAAAGATGAGCCCTCAGGCAGTCACAGCAGTGAAGTAGTTTTCACAGGAGTAGAGCTTCTATTTGTTTTGCCCAACTCAAATCACGAGTAAAAAATGACCCAGGAAGTAAAAATTTCACTCTTAAATAGATGGTCCCTAAAGAACTCTTTTGTATGTTTTGCAAACTTTGATCACAAGAAAATATTTAATATGCTGAAAACAAACAATACTTTTGCACTGATATTGCAAAAGTAAAATCAATCTGTTTTAAATAAATAATCATTATATCCATAAGCAACTCTTTATATACAAGAGATATTTAGGAAGTTGGAAATTTGCACAGATGTATTTTGTAAATATGGAGTGATCCTCTTAATTTCTTGCAAGATAGAATATGAGGACAAAATATGGCTTATTAAGCATTAGTATAAATTTCTGTCAAGTAAATAGATCTGATATATTGCTACATTCAAGGAGATTTGAGATGAGATAAATTCTTGCTTCTTATAAAAGTAAGGATGTACCCAAAGTAAGAAATCGTCATTTTGGCCTGTTAGAAGAACACAGCAATAGGGAACCATACACTTTGAAGATAGGCTGGTCAGTCTCTACTGTCTTGTTTTTACTCTCTATCTGGCTAGAAATCACTTGAGTGACTTGAGATTGAATTTTTATTATGGCACAGTGGTAACCCCTGCTTGTCCTGTGTTTTCAAGCATCCTTAATAAAATTCACACAAACTGAGTTTGAACATGTAACACACTAGTAAATAAAATCAATACATTTAAAATCAGGTCATTGGTTTTAATATCCTTCCTCCCTTTTAGCTGTGTAATCTTGAAAACCAATTTGTCACTTTAAATCCATAGCTCTCTCTCATGCTCTGTATCTGTACCCACAGTCTAATGCATCATGGAAACTAGTTTAAAAAAACAAATTCTTAAATTCTATCCCTCTTAAATCAGAAATGCTGTAAGTAGATCTTTCAAATCTGTGTTTTTACAAGCTTCCAGGTGATATTAATGTATCTAAAATCCTGACAAATGTTAAACAAAAGAAACAGCAACACCAGCTGCTAAGCTGCTGTGAGGATCATTAGAATCACCTAGATTCTAATTACCTGGATTGCAAGTTACACATGCAACCTCTAGCATGTGGGAGCAGACTGCTTATGTGCACTCCTCGCTGTCCACCCAGCCTAATTAAATCAGAGCAATAGCTGGAGGGCAGTTTTAGCATCTGATTCTTCTATCAGTTCATAGTAATGTGTTTGCACACTCCAGTAGTGCTAAATATTTTTAAAGAAGAGATAGGTGGCCAAAACATCTGGAGTTAGCTCTATCTTTAAATGGTTAATGCAACTGTATCCATTGTCCAAGGGCAGGCAATTATTATTATGGCTAGTGTTATCTCTCTGTCTCTGTCTCTGTCTCTCTCTCTCTCTGTCTCTCTCTCTCTCAATTAACTGGGTAGGGAAAGGAGTTTGTAATCTAAAGATTCTGCATTCATGACTACCATATCCTTTGTTGCACTGCACACTTTTGCTTCCCAACCTATCAATACAGTCAATGATCTGGAACAGAAGGGAAGAAGCATAGAGGCTCTTTTTACTCTATCTGCCTTTTTCCTCAGGACCTTGGGATTTAGTAATAGATATAGTTTGCCTGTTTCATGCTTCCAAAAGGAACATATCAAAGACTTGGTTCACAATGAGGCACCACTGGGAAATGACTTGCAGAAGGTGGGGCTTGTGGGAGGCAAAGGAGTGCTCTCAAAGGGTACTGAGGGACAGAGGCCACTTCTCTCCCTCTTTCTCTGTGTGCTTCCTGTCCACAGTGTAATAGTTTGCTTTGCTGCATGACCCTGCACAGAGGCCTAAAATAATCAGCCAACCAATTACTGATCTTCTAAAACCATGAATTAAATCAAGTTCTTCTCTTCCAAGTTAATTATTTCAGTAATTTTTAGAGACAAAAGCAGATTAATATAGGATCTCAAAAGACAGAGAAGCAGTTATTGTGTTAAAGAAGTGTCTCCTTTCCACCAGCAAAGAAAAACCAGAGCCACAGAAGGTACCATGGCAAAGATAATTTGTGTTCAGGAGTATGGCAATAGAGGAAGACAGATTCCAAGATAGCACTGGACTCCACTCTGACTGGGCCGCAGGGATAAGAAGGGATTTAGAGCCAGGGATGGAGAAATTTAATGGATGGAAAATTGCTAACTGCTAGGAAACACCAAGTACCAGAGGAAAACTGGCTGAACCACTTACTAAGATTCCTGCTAAAGGTAGGGCAGGGTGATCAGATAGCAGGGTGAGGAATGAAGAATTCTGATGATATGGAAGCTGATATGAGATGAGAGTGAGAGATTTATTCTAAACTAAATGCCTCGCCGGTACTTGCTAAAACTGTGTCTTAAAGGGCAAAAGGAGGGTTGCAAGAAGTTTAGAAAGCTGGTTAATATCAGGCCAAGCAAAGCATCTTTATCATGGCTATAATATAAGATCCCCTTAAAAGAATAAAACCTGAAAATAGCAAACATCACAAGAATGATTTTAAAATATCAGTACAACCTACTAGTTTAAGGCAAATATATAGGAGATTTACAGAGGGAAATATTTATGGCAATTTGACTTTGTTTTTCTTTTAAATGGACAAATTTAGACCTAAAGTATAATTGAATTAGACAGGTCTTTTTGTTTTTTGTTTTTTTGTTTTGGTGATACCAGGGATAGAACTCAGGACCTTGTGTTTGCCAGGCAAGCTAGACAGCATTCTTTGTAGGGACTAAAAAGCGTTTTTAAATTGTCAGTTTTATTTAACTATTTAGCATAAAGGTATTATATCCATACTGAAAAAATGTTTTGACTAAGAAAGTTAAGTTACCCGATGAGCTGACTGTTTCCCTCAGCAGACATAACCATACTCACACTGTGTTGAAAGCTTGCATATCACAAAGCTGTGAAAAGCTATTCCTGCAAAACACTGGCATATAATCTGTACACCTATTTTATTCAGTGGGACATTGAAAATAAGGGGATAACATGGATACACTGCAAATTTAAATATAAATGAGTGTCTAGGCTGCTGTAAGTTTTTCCAGCAATCCTTTCTGTGTGCTGTTCACTCTCCTTCTCTGTGTGCTCAGATCAGGTAAAGCTCTCTTTTCATTATACAGGGAAAAAAGAAAAATTGGAGCTCTGTAGGAAAAATGACAGCAAAGTACAAGAATGACTCAGTTGTTGAACTTACCTCAGCTGTGAAGAACTCTGTGTTCAAATTAAGATAATTGAGGTCAAAGAATTACCGCAATAATTGCTTAAAGCCTTCATGTTGTATGTATGTAAAATAAATATTAATTTCACAAATGTCAGTTCCAGATCTGTTAGTAAAATAATGTTGAATGAAAATATTGCCTCATGAAAACATAAGTGACATTTGTGAATATACTTTTAATATCTGAGTTACAAAGTCATGAATAGAACAGCGTAGGCCGTATATTTCTGGTATAAATACACATATACATGCGCACATATCACATCCAAGATTTTTAAATCAAAATAACTTGCTTTTCAGCAAATGAGCAAAAACAGATGAACACAGCAACCATAACAGCAAACATTAATTCCTCCAAGACTGCAAAAAATATTCAAAAACTCAACAAACTTCTTCAAATGTTAGTCCTGATAGGTAGTTTAGGATAGTGATTAGTCTTCTGTAAATGAGTTTAGGAATGTTGCAATAGCTGGAGGATCATTAAACACTTTGACATTGGATAAACATCATTCAAACCTTCAAAACTCTATTATTTAAAAATTGATGCATTTTACAATGAATTTTGAGAATTACGTTCTCATGGATGATATGAGCCAACAGGACTCCAAATTTACAGGATGACACTGGCCAGATGATATATGTGTCACTAGACAGTATATAAAAATATATCTATCCAATAAAAATTAAGTATGACTTTACCGTGTTTTTGTTGTTTATCAAAATGCATCATTATTTTAATGGTTATTCTACATTCTAAATAATAAAACATACTCATACTCATAGAAGTCATAGAAATATAATACAGGTAAACCATTCCCAACACCCAACTCTCAAATTCAATGTCCAAAGCAGGTTGTTCAGTGATTTGACTAAACAAATAGAAAGTAATGCATCTGATCTCACAGCGAAGGTTGCAATCAAAATGCAAGTGAAGGCAGTGGACATAGCTCAGCAGCTCAGTGACTGCCTAGCAAAATGCACATGAAACAGAAATATTGTATGAAGTAACTTCTGGCTAGGGTGTTTTATATATCTATAAAACATAAATTAATTTTAGATTTTGATCATCTTCTACCCATACACATACTCTATTCAAATCTTCTGTGTCACAAAGGCATGAGAAGTCACCTCCTCCCCCACAAAAAAACTGATATATAACACTAGATATCTATTTTATGTAATCAACAAGATATTCAAAATATATCTCAGTGTATATAAGCAAATTCAAAAATATTCTGAAACATTCAGTATTTCTTACCTCAAGCGTTTTCTAAAATTATTTTTATTTTTTTATTATCATTTTTAATAAGAAATAACAATGTGATAGTTTCAAAACATTATTAGTGAATTCATAATAATTGATACATTGAATATTGTTGTCCTCATAGTAGTTATACAGAGCACAGGGTGTAGGCATGATAA